>SDVV010003945.1:0-20741 GCA_016164225.1 Gammarus roeselii
CATATATAGACGTTTATGTGTACATCATCATAAGCATGATGCCACCAAGACGCTGTCACCGAATATGCCCTGGGATTCCTCTCACCTGCACCACCCCTGAGATGGAGGCACGCTCAGCGGTACCTGTTTTAGAAGAGGCTGCCAGTGGTTTTATAAGAGGATGAAACCTGTGTCCACCTTGCGGTCATACGCTGGGCACCCATGCCCACCGTTCACGCTATCGCCTCAGTCACACCTCAGTAGCGCTCACGAAAGGTTCCTGGAGTTCTCGTTCCAGTAAGGTGCGATATTTAATGCAATGTATATATATTTTATTGTTGTATCAGCGTTATGATACGTGCCAGAGTAGATGATTATATAGTGAGGGAATAATATTTAGAGTGTTTCCATGCTAATAGGGTCCTATTTATTTCACGATTTCCATACCTTATTCACCAGTCATGGTACCTGTCAATGTCGTAGTGTTTTCATACGGTCATAGCTGTTGGGCGGTAGGAGGCACTACCTCCCCAACTGGTCCGAGTGGCATACATGTTACATCTGGTTGTTGCGCGTTAGGTTATGCCATGCAGTGATTTATACAGTGATCGTATACCAGTGCTGCTCTGTTATGTTGGTGTTACGATACCGTGTGTTATAAGGTGTCCCAGAACTGGTTCATCTCATCCTCCTTGTCTTTAATTTTCAATTATATTTTTTTGTAAAATAACTAAGTTTTTTATCCAGTAACGTTTGAATGATTGCATTGATGTCTGGGGTTGTCGTTGTCTTATTTACCAATGAACTTTTTAAGAGATCAAGTACGTGAATATTACTTTGGATATCGGGTTGACTAACAAACCCATTCGATTCAAAAATAAGTGTTGAGTTGGTAAACGTGGGGAGAGTGTATTAGCAGCGGGCGGTAATGAGGCCGTATATATTGCTGCAATATCGTCATTATGCGGCTCATTTTGTTTGATCGGTTCCAGTGTGGGCTCTGTAGTTATGCTATTGCGATAGAAGCCGTTAATAAAATAAATAATTTAGTGATATTTCAGGCGAAGCGTTCAAATCTAGCAGATCGTCCCCATGCGTACTCAATCTTTGACGGTGATACGTACTGCTATGTTCTGCTATTTCTGGCCCTGTTGTTACAGATACGGGTGTAGCGCTACCACCAATATGATTTGTTATAACTTATCCATCTCGCACTTTGGAACTAGGTAGTAAACCGATTCATGCATGGATTATTTTTGTCAAGAAACTGACTGCAGTGAGTAGGAGTAAATAAACAGAAGCCCTCCACGCACGTTTGATAATGTTTTCCGTTTGGCCTCGGAAGTTTTACTCCCGGACGATTTACTGCCTAATTGTTTTATTATAGAGTTGAATTTATTTACCCGTGACTTGGTTAGTTTATCACACGTCAATTTTTCGCTCTCTATATTTCTAAATATTTCGCAGATCATCTTTAATTTTTTATCACTCAAATGTTCGACGAATTGACTACGTTCGGATGATTTTAGTTGATTTTATTTGTTATAGAAATTCAATTTACGTTTCAAAGCATGTTTATCGCACATCACAACACAACGTTCCCTTCATTAATCCACGTAGGTTTGCTGTCTGGATAATCCATATATATCACGTAGATTTGCTTTTTTCCTCGTCTAATTCGGGTCTTCAATACCTTGATGGCATAAATATCAGGTTTCTCACACTGAACTAGTTTACTGCCTATAGGCAAAATTTTTGAAAGATTCGTCAGTATCGAGTGGTGTTATTTCATATGTCGGAGGGTAATCTTTTTGATCAACACGTGAAGGACGAAACCCTTCCTATGTGAATTTTGATTCGTATCCTCGCCTAAATGTATTGAGACTGGGATCACTTTAGTTGTGTACTGGGCACTTCAATTCTTTTACGTCGTATATTATACATTTAGGCCAACAAAGGCTGAATTAGCTGCGGATCGTTCAACAAATAAACGTGGAATCGAATCCGTCCCTTTAATGATGAATGTGGTGTCATATTGTATGACGTTACAAGTGCTTGCAAATCATTTATATAGCGTTCAGTCTTTTTTGCATGCATATATTTTCCCAACCTAAGTTTTATATCCGTGCCGGGGATGCTTTGATGATCTTGTTGTATGTGTAATAAATGGATATGTTTTTGCTACCAGCCAAATATGCTTTAATGTTTTTATTTGTAAATTCCCTGCCATGATCTGAACAGATCCGACTTGTGGTCATACTAGTTCGTTGAATATCTTGTCAAATGCTGCAATCACAATTTTGAATGTAATAGCTCTCAAGGGTTGTTCACACAGATATTTGGTGTATATATCAAAGACGATCAATAAATATCTAATGCCGTCGTCATTTTTAGCTGCATAATCTCTCATATAGGCAACATCTACACAGAGAATCAATCAAGGACGCGCAGCTGTGAACATGCGTCTGCTAAATTTCATGGGAGCTTGTTTAAATCGTGTGAATGTTTCTGATGCTTGAAGAAATTTTCCAACATCGTGTCTTGTTGTAGACGGACATATATTCGTATAGCTGTGATGTGGGGCCTTCACGCTAGAGTACGATCCAACAGCCTCCGGATTTCAGTGGACACTCTCCATTCTAATTCACTACTAATCTCAAACCTGGCACACGTTATATTTTATAGAGGCAACACTTGTTCATGACCTGCAATTTTTGCTTCAATCAAGAGTTTTGAAGTTGTTGGATCAACCAAGATATGACCATATGGTTTTTGTTCTTCATGTAGTTTGTACAATGAGATGTACGATTCAATTTTTTTCTTGCAAGAAATGTTTTACCGAAAAAAGGTAATTGATTGATATCGCGCATGAACAGGATAAGAAAGTGTGTGTTATTCAAAGATATTGAGCGATGGAATGGATTTGAGTGAAATAGTGATTGGTTTAAATATATCGCACTGATATTCGCATGCCTACCCCGACTGAACACAGATACAATATTACGTAGAGACGCTGATTCCATCATGAAGTCATCATACACAACAAAAAGGTTACATGTAGTTTTCTTCGCTAATGGATCGAATGCGAGTTCTCCTGTGTGTATTTTTAATTTTTATGTTTCCTTACAGGAAAGTGCTCTGATCCGGAAACGACGACCTCATCATAACTCTCAATGTATTTACTAATTCGTTTTCCCACAAGGACACTCTACCCGCTAGATGAGAACCCGCTCACAAACAATCGTGCAGGCTTGGTGAAGAGGTTGATGTCTGCAAACCTAAGTCTCCATCTCCCAACAGGCAATAACAAACTAACTATTTTTCAATGGACCTTTAATTTATATGAAAAAATAAATCTGACAACAAAGTAACTATTTCTGAATGAACCTTTATTTTATATATATTTTTTTCTCTCTTTGAAGATGTATTTCATCAAGGATATACTAAAGTCAAGGACCCGTTCGGTAACACCAGGTAATTTTTACATCTCTAAAGTTTGATCGATCATGCCAATATCTTTGACATTATCCAGCATTGTTTCCGTATGTTTTTTCCAGCAATTTAATTAACCTATTATCATTTCTCAACAGATCATGGTAAAAACTCGATCGGGGTGAACCAGATCAATCTGGAACTTCAGTGATGATAAGGTATAGTTAACGAAAAATGTCGAGATCTTTTTGGATACTGTAATCAATTTTTCCATGTTAGAGCATAATCAGTGTTATATATATTTTTCTAAATACATACATTTTCACGTGCAGACTGACGCAGCACCTTCCAGCGTATCATCCGTATTAGGGTGATCCTAGGCATGGTAACCCAAACTACCAACTTCATCCGTTGCCTGTACCTCACTGGCCGCAACCTCGGCAACCGTTGCAGAGACCGCCGTTGCCTGCACAAGCATACCCGCAACTCGACCTTATCATCCGTCGGAGCCTTTCACCAAGTTTGGCATATACAAAGGTTAGTTTATGTATATATTTTTTGAATGCATTTTTTAAAATAAATTATTACATCTTCCTTATCATCTTCACCATAGGGTAATCTGTCTGGCACGTTAGGGGCTTGTCTTCCGAGATTAGCTCAAATGAATTAATACGCTCCAGCATCGTAACCTCATGACTGGGAAAGTCAACACTCGATAAGTCCCGTCTTATTAAAAGTCATTTTCAAAAACATTAAATGCTGGTAGAGTCGTTGACACAAAATTTCCAGCTTCAATTAATGCAAGATTGATCATCAGCTTATCGGTCTGTTGAGAAGGATGTTTACTCAACGGTTAACTGATAATGTATCCAACGCCTCAGTGGTACCCTATGATGTAGACAAGCAAACAGGTTATAACACGTATTGATTTGTTAGCGCACACTGTTGTATAAAAGGGTGAGTGCTGCAGCCCAGACATTATTTGTGCACTTGATCTCGTCGACGAAACATCTTCCTCGAAAGTGTAAGTAACATGTCTTCATTTTTGTTTTAAAGATATCTTTGCTATTTGTGTATTGTTTTATAGACACCTCCGTTATATGTTGATCTACATTGTTGTGTTTTCATTCATGCAGGATGAATCAAATAACATTGCTGGAGGATATAGGGAGTGTGTTACCCTCGCATGCCCTAGCGCATGCCTCGCAATGTCCGCAAGCCCTAGGGCAAGCCTGCAATCCAATGACACCTCCCTTCCGTCTTCGGAACAACGCAGAGTTCAGCCTACTCCACCGGACCAACCCAGTGTTTAGGGTAGGGATGGTATGGATCCATTCGTCACTCAGTCTACTACGGCCTTGGCGACGCCTCCTGTTGAGCCGTCTTCTGATGATCCATTCGTCGCTCAGTCTACTGCTCCGGAACTACCCGGAGTTCAGTCTACTGCTCCGAACATATCGGTACTCAGCCTACTGCTGCCTTGGTAGTGTCTCCTGTTGGACATTTCGTCGCTACTTTTGATCAGGTTCTCTAATTGAGGCTATATTTCACCCACCAACCTCTGAAGGTGTTTAGGACCACCACTTTGTCACCTCTATATTTATTCCGTACACTGAACATGTCAACGTATCGTCCATGATAGCATTGTGATGCAAGGAGTTAATGAAACAAATTGTAACTAAATTAAGAACATTCCAAATAATACACTGCACCGTGAGGGTTAAAATGGGGAAAACAATGGATGATACATCTATAGATGACATTTACTGGGTATTAAACACAAAAAGCGATCCAGCTGACAAAACCACTTTGCTATCTGACCTGATTGAGGATCTAGGGGTAGATTTACAGAATAAATTAGAAATAGAGGAGGGAGGAGGTAGTGGCTGGAGTATCAATACAGTAACCGCTGTTGAGCTGAAATTCTACAAGACAGGGGCTAAAAGAACAAAATATTTGGTTAGGTATGTTTCTTAGCCCAAAAATTATTCAGGGCGGCACCATATTGTCAACTTTAGGACAAAAAATAATAATTGCGTGCTCGTTAGCATGATTGCTCATTTCCATTTACCTTGAAATACATATCTCTCAAAAAAAATACGGGAATCAAAGTTAACTTACCTTACGTACAGAAACGAATACCTCACCTTTCCAAATCTTGCATTGGACCCACCTGTGGCTGCTTTATACGATTTACCAAACATAGAAAGGGATTCTGAAGTTAACTATAGACTGTATAAACTCACAAAAGAGAAGGAAGGTTATGGTCTGGTCTGTGTATACAGAGGCAGTTTAGAGACCAGTGAGGAGCGCACGGTCCACCTTGTGCAAATCTTAGATGCTAATCATGCCGCTCACATACCACGTTTCTCTACATTTATGTGTATATTTAGAAAGGGGATGTGTAGCAGTACATTTTATTGCCCCTTTTTCATGCAAGGAATGAACGAAAGTAAAAAAGCTGGACACGTAAAATTGTGTTTGTTCAGTACAGACTTGCGAAACATCATTATGCCTGGAGAAGGCGAAATATACCATTCTCAGCTATACTCAACGGAAATACCCGGCATTTCCTAGCCCCTGTGTTTCTGCTTTATACTTGTAGATGAAGCCCCTATATTACAGCTACTAATTTCAGTATATGCCCTATGTTGATACCTTCCGAAAAGGCACTTCTATTTTAGTTACATAGGGGCTCATTCCATTGCTCACCTCCCGGCTGACTCTTACCTCATCCCTGGCTAGTGTTTGACCTCGAATACCTTGTCTTCACTGGAACCCTGAGAGTCCTGCAGATAGGTCTGCAAGACACAAGGCTCAAGGTGCGACCGTTTTCCCAATCAATTATATACAAGTTAGCACTGTCCACTTGTACAACTGCATTGCTCTGGAAAAACTCATCTGATTTACAACACTGCATTTATGTAATTCAGGGGTCCTTTTTTCAATTATCTCCAAGCTAGCTAGATCTGTGCATATTGAAACCATCTCCCCTTTTGATCCGTATTTCTGCAATATTTTAGAAGCAGCTTTTAAGCTTGCAGATATTCAATTAGAGAGGCTTTCATGCCAGTTTTGAAGCACAACAGATCCAGTTTAATTTGCCAAATAAATTACGTATTAGTTGGTATTGCGTGCTTGGATTAGGAGGTCCACAATAGTTATATATGGATACATTATATAGATAGTTTTCATATTAGTGTTTCTGTTGTTGCAGAGGAACCTCCATTCTGAAATTCACCATCAATCCTTTTTGGTTAAATTCAATTGAGAGCTGTTCCCACACTATCTTAAATACCTTATTTAGATAGGCAAATTCTTGACCGTTCTGTAAATCTTGATTGCTGCTCAGCTGCTGAGAACTTTAATCTAATCACATAGTTGGTGGCTAGATAAGTCCAATTGTGGATAAATCATTTCAATAGTTCACGATTTCTCATTTTCATTCCAACAACTCCACCTTAATCTGCTGAATAATAGAATGCCCTTCAGGCCCATTATATAGCTAATTCAATAATCATTAATCTAACAATTGAAGATCCATTCATGGGGCCTAGTTTCCCGACTCCCTGGAAAGTCTTGAGAGTCTTGTCATCATTTTGTTTACCTTTTCCCTACTATTATAGTTTATTCTTTATCTGGGGTCCATCCCATTGTGCCATTTCTTTTTCCACCATTTCCCTAGTGTTTGCTTGACACGTCTGTTGGAGGCAATTGTTGGGTAAGCTTGGGGTTGGTTGCCAACTCTTTTCTTTCTACACTTGTGGGCTGGTGGAAGTGAGACCCAAATCTAATCAAACTCAGGTGGAAAACTCCCCTCATAGGGCTAATTTGGATTATACTTTGGTCTGGGCAGATCCTGGGTGACATTGGTATAATAGTCTTTTCCTTGTGGTAGAGTGGGGCTCATTTAGGCTTTAGGTTTGGACAGCACAGCTTGGCCTGCCTGGGAGTCTACCATCAAACTAACTGTAAGTGTTAACATAACAGTAAGTAACAATAAGCTGCCCAAAAGAAGGCATGCAAATATATAAATTAAATAGTTAGCATAGTCTGGCATCCATTCAGGTGACAAGCACAAATAAAGTAGAGCACGGTCAATGACTTACAGACTAAAGTAGGATACAGTTAGACTGCTCTCAAAGCATTAAATAAATCAATAATAAGCAAAGTTAGATCACACAATCGAAATATTTAGTAATATAGGAGAGGCAAGCTGCCCCTATAATAACATTGAAGAAGTCAGCAGCTAAATTAGTAATTGAGCATCAAATTAACCAATGCCAGTTCAGGCATAATTAGCAATATAGTGGCCAGACAGGCTGCAGCTAACCCTGATGAATGAATAATTAAAGTAGCACAGTTGCATAATTAAGATCACAATAATTAGAGAAATCAGAAAGCACAGACCATTAAATATCACCGGGTACAGCTATTAAGGTACAACATAAATATAATCATAGCGAGCTGGTTAATACATATTCAGAAGATCACAAGTAATTATTGAATAAATAACATCATAAATATGGAAGTCATATATATAGCAATAACAATAACAGCATAATATAAATATAATTCTTCTGTTGCCAACATCATCAACATCCTAATTCCTGGGATGTGTTTTAGTGGATTATTGCCTGCTAATAAAGCATAATTTACAGGAGTAACATTTGTGTGCATGAAGAAAAAATCTCCAACTCATATCAACTGTGACAATTATAATTCGAATTCATTATCCACCATTTATATGATCATGTCCTGATATTCATTTCCTATCGTGTTTACTTTATCTTCATAGTATTAGATGAAGATTTCCTTAACAGTCTATTCCACAGTAATTAACCCTACAGAACACAACGCAGTGTACTAGTTCAACAACCACTATTGATCCTGCCATATGTTGCTGGTTGTTCTGGGGTGAACAGCATATAGTTGAGCGTTCATTACATTTTTCCTCAGAGGCGGGTTCTACCCCAAAGATTCCCACAATAACGCACGCAACAATGAAACCCCTTGTTGTTTGTTATTATGGCTGTGAATCTGTGCTATAGCCAAGCTAGAGTGAAAACATGTAGTCAACATACACACATTGTGCATGTACAGTTATACTCTCGTGGATAAAGATGGAAAAATTGTAGGACACAAAGTAGTCGATTCGACAACAGTCCCCCATGAGAAGATGAAGACACATCTTGTCAAGAATATGTAGCTGGATTATGATGAACACATGTCAACATTACCATTGTACCCTATCCCCGTTCTCACCAAACAAGAAGTAAAAAAATATTGCAAAGCAAAGCATGTGAAGGCTGCGGGGACGTTTATGGAGAAAACGGTAAAAGGCGAGTTCGCCATCATAACTATTACATGGAGGGGGTCTTCGGACCCAATAAAGAGGTAATAACAAGAACTACATTGCATCAATATGTTAGAATTGTAACATAAGACTAACGGAGAAGCTGCGTCATGTGTCATGTATTGCTCACAATGCATCGGCCTACGACATGAGATTTATATTAAGAGGATTGGACGGAAAAACAATTCTGACATAAATGTGTGAACAAAACAGTCAGATAAAATGTTCAGTCTGTCTCCTTGAACGATGACACGAGAAAGTACGATGTCAAGTTCATCGACTCGTTCTCGTTCCTCAACTCAAGTTTAGACAGTCCTGCCAAAAATCCTAAAGATAGTGGCTATGACATGCCGCTCCTGAAATCCCATCTCACAAGTCACGGTTACAGTGACAAAGTTCTAGACCTCGCTACTCGAAAAGGACATTTCTACTACAAAGCTATCACATTGGATTCTGTAATGGACCAAACAGAAATTCCGTCGCAACAAGCCTTCTACAGTCAACTTAGAGGCAAATAATCGAAAAGTGGGAGGCAGCAAACTGCATGACATTGCGTGACTACATGATCATATACCTGCTCATCGACACACTTCTACAGGCCAAAGTCTTTCAAAAGTTTAGGGAGACCATGACGCGCGACTACACCCTGAAACCTGTTTTTTTTAGATCGTCCCTGGCTTTGCAATGCAAGCCGCCCTCTTTGAAGGAAAAATGAATCTAGCGCTGGTCAAAGATATCGATCTACTGAACTTGATTGTCAAAAATACACGAGGTGGATTAGTGACGTTGACGAAAGGTCTTACCAAGATAAAAAATCCCCGATGCAAAGACTATCACTCTACATTACCCGTGTATTCAGCAGCAATGTGGGACTTTAACAGTCTTTATGGTGGATGCTTGAGCGAATCACACCACAAAAAATTCAGGCAATCGACTTGGTGAACACAGACTGTTCTGAACAGTATACGTACATTGTCTGCATCGAAGACCAAGTCAGCGATGCAGTTGCACGAAGAACAGACAAACTGCCGCTACTGCTACATCACAATGAGGTCACCTAGAACGATGTTTCGCTCACCACAAAAAATCTCTTGGCTGGCTCTGAACATCTCAAAACCGCAAATGATCAGATCGTAAGCTAGTTGAAAGTCATCTACCTCAAACTGACTACCTTGTGGCAATGGAACTTCTTCAAGTTCTCCTCAGGCAAGGACTGGAAGTCACTAAGGCTCATTAATTTTTTTGTATCAAGCAGGAACCGATATTCAAATCGTTCATCATGAAGAATGTCCAGAAACGTCAGGAGTCTACGAACTCCTTTGAAAAGCCCCTGTATAAACTTTTATCCAATAGTATTTACGGGAAACTGCTTTTCAACCCGCTCAAGAGAAATCAAGACAAAGGTCATGTGCACCCCCAACGTGTTCCGAAAACACGCTGCCAACCCCAACCTAACAAACTGTAACGCCATCGGCCCCGAAACAGTCATCAGGATCCTCAAACAAAAAAAATCCGACTGGTTCATCCACTATAAGTTGGATTCTACGTGCTTTAAAAAGTTAAAGCCATAGTCTACAGCTTCTTATATGACACTCTGAAGCCACGCTACGGTGACAAAGTCTTGCTCATCTACTCGGACACTGACTCGTTGCTGATCCAGTTCAAAGGCGTGGCCGATATTAAGGCGGAAATGCGACAAGCTCCCCTGGCTGAATATATGGACTTCTCCAACTATCTTGAAAATCATTCCTTGTTTGATGAATCCGAGAAAGAACAGATAGGACTACTGAACAGCGAAACAGCTGATGACTACCCGAGTGCAATCATTTGCTTACAAACAAAATGTTACAGCATGTCGCTTGAGTCTGACCCCACAAAAAAAGCTGCTAAGGGTGTCAATTACCAGACACAAGCCGAAATAAAACATGAACAGTACAGAGACATACATAACCAGAAAACATACACACACTTCGAGACCATACACATCATTCGCGCAAGCATGCCAGCTTCAAACTGTACACACTATTGAAAATGGCCTCAATAAGTTTGAAAACAAACGCTACTATCTCGACGCATGTACAACTCTTGTAAACGGCTATCCGGACATCCCCAAAAAATCCATTGAAAATAAACCTACCATCACTAAAAGGAGGAAGCGGTGTGAATTGGGTGATGATGATGTAAACATGGAATTAACATGGAAGAGACGCAAGCCGGGTGAGACCGTCATTGACGAGTTTACTCGCGATGAAAGCATCTCCACGTCTTCAGGATTTATTCTCTAAATTTACCTAGTATGTATATATGTAAATAAAACATGTATATGAAGTTGTTTGATTGTCCTACTAGATAGAGTATATATTGATCTCTATAAGCGGTTTGTTGTCAATATGACGTAGGACCCAGCGCAGGATGCAGGAACCGGAGGACTTTTTTGTCTATGTCTCATCTCTAGGCAGTAGTCAATTGTACCAAAACAACACGTCTTCAAGTTTTACTAACAATATTTATCCAGGAATACAGCTACAGGGAGAGTGGAACGTAGGACTGTTAGAAGTATTCTGTAATGGCTGGTCCAAGATAAAGAAGCACAATATACAATACTACATTGTAATCTACATAGACTACTTGAATGGTGAAAATGAACGAATCGTGCACGAAAAGGCTTTGTATATTCCGAGCGAGAATATCTCAGACAATACACTGAAATATTACATCTCCGAGCTATAAATCAATATCAGAAAAAGTCTGTTAAGGAAACAAATGGATAGAGATGAAGGAAATTTGTTTGAATAAGATGAGGTCACATGACGCATAAAGTTTTCTGCCTTTTTCTACAAAACATGTTGCAAAACAAATCTATGTCATAGATAGATCGGCTGATTATAGGGCGGAGCGATATGTATATATATATAATGTCGTTGAAGGTGGCGCAAGCGAAAAACTATCCTTTATGAACGATAACGTAAGCTACATAAACGTTTACTCTGAAATATATTCACGCAGTTATATGGGTGACAAGCAAGTCAATATTCTTGATATTATTCCTATTAATACTGTTTATTCATTTACACGCGCCCATGCATATATAAAAAAATACAGCGTAGTCATATTGATTCCATTTCCATCGATCTACGAGATGGTGTTGGCGATAACATGCCGCGCAAGAATGGTGGATCGAGCGTATACGTATTGCATTTTGAAAGAAGCTAGAGCCTTATAAATATAACTCTGGATAGAGACAAGGTCATTTGGTGTCTAGCAATCATGAGGGTGGTGTATGTATATCCGTCGTACAAACAAAACAAAGTGTTATTCGCGATACGTGACAGAATACGCGGTGGAAGTTTACATGATATTGACAGATTCACAAGTCCGATATCGTACCAGAGGGGTTGCGGATTCTTCTCAACCATAACCAGTCCTGTAAGACGCACATTGCCTTTTCTACAAAAAACATTACTGCCTGCAGCTGCCGATATGGCTCGGAACATAGCACACGATTACTCGTAGCAGAAAGATATGCAGATATCAACAAAGGAACATGGGATTGATATATTTATGAATGATGTAAAGAAAGCCATAGTTGGATGTAGGATCACATTAAAAGTAACGAAAAATCGTAAATCGAAGAAGAATCACGGAAGAAAGATGGAGTCATGTCGTCCATTAGTTAATCACTATAAATTACAACCGTTCATGTACCAATAACCTTAGTTTCGGGTGAGGTTCTATACCGACAACATGTTTGGTGGATCATCTCTCAACATGACAGGGCAAGAAGCCCCTACCGAAAACTGTGAAATGGGAGTGTTTGACATGTTTCCCTCCATCAACAAGAAATATTTTATTGAATCATGTATCGAATCGAAATTTGCAAGAAATTATCTAAGTACAAACAGCAGTCTGTATGATGGTAGAATTGCCGATTCCTTTATTGAATTTCATATCCCAGGATCGGATAATGAAAAGGTTGACTTGAGCTCGTTAACTGCAGAAGTGAAAATCCGTGTTAGAAATGCAGATGGAAGTGCATTGGCCGCCGCTGCAAATGCTACACTCGATGACAGATTCTTTCATCGGATGTTCCAAAGTCACCCTATATTCCTTATGGTGTTCAGTGTGAAGGAAACAGTTATACAGGACTACTAAATAATCTCAACACTTATACATCCATGAAGAGCTCCGATCTAAATAATAAAGGGATGAATATAATGTATAAATCATTGCAAAAACCCATTCCAGATACCATCGTCTCGGCGAATTTTGATAATCCCATTTGTCGCGTCAGTTAATGGCAATCTTACATTTTACATCAGTTTACCAGTGTGATGTGAAAACACTGAGACTATTATCTTTGACTTCATAAACATATGGCATCCGCACATTGTCATGTTGTCGCGAGATATATTTGCCTAGAGTTCTTTTTGAATTGTTTTGTTCATAGTAATTGCAGGTTTATACTCTAGCAAATGTTGTTCTGATACTTCATCCAACGCTTTGCTAAAATCCCTGCGCAATTTTTAGTGGGCACTGCAAAGTCGACCTAATGCTGCTCTTAACTGTGGAGTATGCAGTAAAGATCGCTCATGCTGACGCCTTCTACTTACCATTTGGATGGGACTAATGTCTGTCGAAAGGACCAACTGATATCATGACTTAATTTCACTGGAGCATCAGAAGCTCACGGTATTGTGATGAAAGTTGTCACAGTTAGAGGAACTTGCAGTTCCCATTTCGCGTATGACGGCATTAAGGGAGTTCTATCTCTTGTATCTGCTGCTTCCTTCTCCATCTGGAAAGTAAGCAAGAGGGCTTAGCGCGTAAGCCATCCTCGTTCTACACCAAAAAAAATAATCTACACCAAGACGCCGGGCTTTAGAAACCTTGTAGCCGGGGCATTAGAATCTTGCTACCGTATCAACCGCGTGTCGTAGAAGGCAATGAAAAGGCCGCCCCGTAGCTGGGAGTAGAATCGTGCTACCGTAATCCCTGCGTGTCGTACAAGGCGACTGAAAGGGGCGGAGTGAAGGGGCTAGGAGCCCCGTTTTCTGTAAAACCTTTCCTCAAAGACAGCAAGACGAGCGGGGGGAGGAGAGGGAAACGCCTCTCCGAACACTATTGTTAGGGTCACTGAATGTGCGTGGCTGTAGTACGAATGATGTAAAGAGGAGGGAGAACGATGAGATGTTTGTGAGGAGGAAGTTTGATGTGTTGGCGCTGAGTGAGACAAAGTTGAAAGGTTAGGGCGAATGTGAGTTTGGTGTGGTAAGTGGAAGAAAGTCTGGTGTGGAGGAAGGTTGGGCACGAGGAGGTGTGGTCTTGATATTGAGTGATCGGTTGGCTAGTAGCGCTGCCAAATGGAAGGAGGTGTCCTCAAGATTGATGTGGGTGAAAGTTAAGTTAGGCGTAGAAAGGTGGGCATTTGTGAGTGCTTACGGACCTGACAGCGCGAGGAGTGTAGAGGAGAAGGAGCAATTCTGGACTGACCTGAGTGAGTGTATTGAGAGTTTTGGAAGTGATTTCAATGTAGTTGTACTGGGTGACCTCAATGCGAGAGTTGGAGATGTAGTGGTGGAGAATGTGATAGGAAGGTATTGCGTTCCCGGTAGAAATGACAGTGGAGAAAACCTGATAGGTCTGTGTATGGAGCAGGAGTTGGTGGTCGGAAACAGTTTGTTCAAGAAGCGAAATATTCACACGTACACATGGGTAAGTATGGCCCATGGTGCAATGGTGGAGAGAGCACTGATGGATTTGTGCTGATATCGAGGAGAGTGATGGGGAGGCTGTTGGATGTGCGGGTGTTGAGAGGGGAGGGTGGAGGACTGTCTGACCATCTGCTGGTGGAAGGTAGATTAACCCTACAAAAGGCATGTTCGAGCGTCACGCTAGCCAGGCATGTAGTGCAATGTTGCACTACACATTGCATTCAAGGTCATAATTTCGTTGAATTTGTAAGTGCCGCCATTATTTCTTGCCTAATATGCACACAAACTATTTACCATCATATTCAACATGAATTAAAATCTCAAGGGAACGCACAAATAAAATATTGAAGCATTATAAGATACAATTTACTGTTGAAATGCTCGCGCTGCCTCTGGCAGCCCCGTCAGGAGAGAGCGAGTAGTGCTGCTCTCTTCCTGTGCCGCGAGAGGGACCTGACAAGAGAAAACGGCTGTCTGAATGACCGTTCACGGGAAACTGGAACAGTTTGAATGGTCATTCATTGTTCATTGAAACATTTTACTAAATATCCTAGCTCTATCCATTATGTTGTTCAATGTAACAAATTTGATTTCACTGATCATGAAGTTCAGTTGCCAATAATCTATTTGTAGAAATTTCGAGCAAATCCATGACTATTGATAGTTGTAACAATGCCGCTGACATTAACAGTAACAAATTTATTGTTGATTGCAAGGTTTCTCTGGTGGATTTTTTTCGGACAATATAAAAAATCATGGTTTGCTTTATTCTACCAAATGAGAGCTCATGCGAAAATATTGTTCAAGTCTCATCGAGAGATAAAAAAAATCCGGAGGATATAGAGCAGAACTGCAATTGTCGTTAAATAATTCTCGTATTGCGAGCAAACCTGCCATACTTCCATCGCTTAGTTCTAGCAGTTAGATCGTCGAAGGAAATATGTGAATGATGAATTAAAATCGCTTAGATGATATGCAAGCGCTAAAGGCAGGAGGGCCCATTTCATCAGAGAATAGCAACTGAAGGCTTTGATGATTCAACCCTTGTAGACCACGAAGGTACTAAAGACCAATGAATGCTCTCATCTCTGTCAATTCCACTATTTTCTCATGGGGAAGCAACGGTTTTTCAGGTTGCAGCTGGACGGTAGCAATTGTAGCAGCTATGTTCATATTTGTTCCTTGAATAATTTTGTGCAACATCTCATCAAAGGAGAAGAAATTCCACGTTTCATAGGGCGTCACAACACCACGGGCACCCACCTTCACCTGTGGCTTGGTCGAGATGATATTCTCAGCAGCTTTTTTCTTATCTGTTGGTCAAATTGTGCATTGTTTCTCCTGTCTAATTCTTGGTCTATGATTTTTCCTGGCTCATTCTTGGACTTTTTGTTCATCACTACAGTATGGTTTACTTCGGTAGCTGGATCTTCAACAGCATTAAAGTTTAGCTCATCGAGCAAAATCAATGCTATGGAACTTTCCTGTTCTCTGTCAGAGTTTTGTACCGACTGTCCGGATTCATTACATCATCTCTGGGTTCATCACTGACACATTATGTTATTGCGTTGTTATTAGCCTATAGATTTTTGTCTTTCTATCTTAACATCACATCATTGTTATTTCCTGTTTACAGATCATCATCGTCATCCACTTTGAATAGAATCTTCTCAATTCATAACGATTTTCTAGCTATAACGGCAACAGCAGGTGGATTACAAAAGAGAGCGGAGTCAGTGCAGCACCCTGCAATCAAGAGAGCGGAGGCTGAGCATAACCTTGCATGACTACTACTGAACGGTGACTGCCGGTCAATCCCGTGTCACACAGTGCGCTGCCTGCTCTAATTTCGTGGCTACGCTGGGCTATGAGAGAAGCCTCTCGCAACAGAATCTATACGATATTTTACAATTTTCTTTGTTTATTCCACTTGCTATCAATAAATGTTAATTTTTTTCCTCTCAGAGAGTAGAAAATGGTCTCTTCGAAACATAGCTCGACGGTTAAGTTCGTGCAAAGTAGTATTTTTTTTTAGTTTTAAGAGTTTGTAGTGAGGATTCTCACTACATGCCTTCGGTAGGGTTACGACTGGAGCAGAAGTGGAAGGGCAACAAACGAGTGGGAGGAGGAAGAGAGGTAGTGGAAGTTAGTAGACTGAATGTGAAAAGTAGGGCCAAGGAGTTCTAGCAGGCGTTTATGGAAGAATATGACAGCGTGAGAGGACAGGGCATGAGAGATGTGGAGGAAGAATAGGAGATGGTAGTGGATGCGTTGCTGAGATGTGCGAAGAAGGTGTGTGGTGCGCGCTGTGTGGGCGGGTGCAGAAGGAAAGGTTGCGAGTGGTGGAACGAGGAGGTCAAACTGGCGGTGGAACGGAAAAGAGGAGCGTTAGAGGAGTGGTTGCAGGTGAAGTCAGTGGTGGCTCATGAAAGCAACAACGAAAAGAGAAGCGTGGTGAAGCGAGTGCTGAGGAGAGCCAAAATAGACGCTAATGTCCAGTGTGGCAGATGGTTGTGTCAGAATTTTGAGGAGAACAAAAAGATATACTGGAAAGAGGTGGAGAGGGTGAGAAATTAAGAGACCGGAGAGGAGGAAGTGGTGTAAGATGGAAATGACCAGTTGATGTTGGAAAGTGGTGAGATATGGAAAAGGTGGGCCGAGTATTTTGATGAGTTATTGAATGTCGAGGATGACAGAGAGGCTGACATTGTTGCTGTGGATGGTGGTGGTCGGATGCAAGTTTTGGGAGAAAGACTTGTGGCGGACATTACCAGGAAAGAGGTGCATGAGGCGATGGACGGGATGAAAGCAGGGAAAGCCCCTGGTCTGGATGACGTTGCGACCGAGTGCCTGAAGAAGAGTGGTGTAACGATTGTCGAATAGTTGGTGAGGTTACTGAACCTGTGTTTTGTGGCAGGCGTGGTATCGAGTGAGTGGCGCAGTGCCTGCATTGTTCAGCTATATAAGGGCAAAGGAGATAAAAATGAATGCTGCAACTCGAGAGGTATAAGTGTGTTATGTGTGGTTGGTAAGTTGTACGGGAGAGTGATAATCAAAAGGATTAGAGACTGTACGGACTGCTCAATTGGAGAGGAACAGTGTGGCTTTAAGAGTGGTAGAGGGTGTACTGATCAGATTTTTGCAGTGAGACAGGTCTGTGAGAACTACCTTGACAAAGAAAAGGATTTGTTCTGGGCCTTCATGAATCTGGAGAAGGCATACGACAGGATTGACAGGGATGCGCTGTTTAGGGTGTTGCGTTGTATTGAGTGGGTGGACATCTGTTGAAAGCGGTGCAGAGTTTTTATGCTGACAGCCGAGCATGTGTCAGAGTGGGAAGCGAGGTGAGTGATTGGTTCACAGTAGAAGTGGGACTGAGACAAGGCTGCGTGATGTCTCCCTGGCTGTTCAACCTCTATATGGATGGAGTGGTCAGGGAGGTGAACGCGAGTGTGCTGGGTCGGGGATTAGAACTGTTGGAAGCGAATATGCGGAGTTGGCAGTTGAGCCAGTTGCTATTTACTGATGATACGGCCCTGGTTGCGGATTCAGAGGAGAAGCTATGTAGGCTAGTGTCTGAGTTTGTAGAGTGTGTGAGAGGAGGAAGCTTCGAGTAAACGTGGGTAGGAGTAATACGAGCAAAATTAGTAATACGAGCAAAATTAGTGTCACACTAAATGAAGAGCTCTTGGAGGAAGTTTAGTGTTTTAAGTATCTGGACTCCCATGTGTAGATAACTGAACAAGTGGAAACTGAAGTGAAAGCGCGAGTGAAGGAGGGATGTAAAGTGTTGGGTGCACTAAAGAGTGTACTGAGCTGTAGGACGCTGGGGATGGAAGCAAAGAGAGGGCTGAATGAGGGTGTTGTTGTCCCAACTGTGTTCTACGGAGCTGAGGCCTGGGGGGTGAGAGCAGAGGAGAGAAGAAGATTGAATGTTTTCGAGATGAAATGTTTGAGGAGCATGGCTGAAGTAAAGCTGAGAGACCAAATCACCAACGACGTGGTTCGAATCAGAACAGGGATGGTGAAGAAATTGAAGGACAGAGTGGATTCGCGTGTTCTGAGATGGCTCGAGCACATGGAGAGGATGGATGATGGGAGATTGGTGAAAAGGGTGATGAATGCGGAGGCGAGTGTTCGCAGGCCTAGAGGTAGACCGAAGTTTGAGTGGATGAATGGTGTGAATCAGGCGTTGGGAAGGAAAGACATGAATGAGAAGGTGGCGAGAGAGCGTGCAATGAACAGGCGTGAGTGGAGAATGGTTGTGAATGGTTGATTTTGACGCTGCTCTGATGTGCTTTCCCGCTCTTTGCATCCCGCTGTCGTAATGGTCGTGGGTGGGAGGGAGGCCTGTCAGTATGACGCGGCGGGGGTAAACCAGTGAAAACTGTCGGGCCCTGCTGCTGACGACGGATCCTCGGACTGCAGTCGTGACTCAGAGTGTTTGTTGAGGGGGTACCGGCCGGACCCATTAGCACAAAAGGGCTATGTTGTGTGAGTGTGAGCGTATGAGGGTGTGAGGTGCGCCTTGCCTTCGGCCACTCCTCTTTCTGGGGATGCGGCCTAATGTCTGTATCTGTATATGTGTAAAACGAAAATGAGATTTGGATTCAAGAAAGTGTACGTCATGGTATACATATGATGGGACCACTAAACTTTGACGTAACCAGTAGCAATAGTTATATATTGGATAATGTCAGCGTAAATATACGTTTGGAGCTGGCAAAACCTAGTAGCGTTCTTCTAACACGTGACAATGAACAATAAATCTATTTAGTTGATTCATGCAAATTATGATGTAAAAAAGTTGTACCATACCATACAGGTTTGCTTGCTCTAAATAAAGCGCTGACAAAAAACAATGACATGATTGAATACATATTCGATTGACCTATTGTCAAAACTGTCGGGTTTCCTACCGTTCAAAACTCCATTCTCCAATGATTCCCCCTTCAACGGGGTTGTTCCACATAAATTAGCCCTGTTTCTCAATGATCAAGCGGCACATAACGGAGCATATGATCGCAATCCAAATTACTTCCAGCATAATGACATCACAAACGTTATCGTCGATGTAAACGGAAACTGCGTTACCAACATTAAATCATAATTTCCCAGAGACTGGGCCCAAATATACCATCAAACGCTTTCGGCTCTAAGGACGAGTAACAGCTCTCATCTCATCACAAAACAAAATTTCCCTGCAGGAAGAACTATATATGTTATGAGTACGAGGCCAACCGACATAAACCTAGAAAAAAGAGCAAACATACGTATAAAGTGAATTGTGAAAATCCACCCACTACGAATAAGATCTTGTTCCTGGTAGGTTACACACTCGGGGTCATACAAATAAATTCGGCACGGATGGCATTCCCGAACTATCTACATTAATCATGGATAATAATCAAATTGACCACAGATCCAAGAGCGATCCAATCATGAAACGTGCCTATATCGGGTGTTTTACTGAAAACAGAATACCCATGCAACAAATGAATGGCTACATGATTGTTAACAGCGAAAGCGATTCAAATAAAATGGGTCATTAGATTCTAATATTAAAAAACGATAACAAACACTTCTTATTTGATTCGTTTATGTTTAATCCAAAATATATGGAGGAATAATAGCTTCGTATTATAATATCCATGAAAAAATACAACTTGTACTACAGAAACCAATCCAAAGTGATCAATCATTGGTATGTGGAGCATACTGCATCTACTTTGCTTATTATCTATGTCAAAATATACCAGGTAAAACTATTATCGAGTGGTTCTCCAACAGCGAGCGAAGTAGAAATGATACCAAGGTTGTAAAATTCATCATGAACGTGTCCGGTAATCAACATTCATGCAAGAAGCATATGTGTGGAGTATTAACCTTCAATACAGCATGTGAATTATTATGTACCTGTTAGATTTATTATCAATAAAAAATTATCTCATAAATGTATGTTGTCATTACCACAAAAAACATTCAGAGGACCCAGCATTGTAAATGCATATATGCAACAGGACCTGCAACGAAGTTGCAATACTGTACACCCAAACATTGAAATGCTAATACCCTTATGTACATAAAAATATTCCGAAAGCTATCCGTCTGTCCAATTGAGTCACCCGTTAGCTGACTCACGTGCCTAACCAGTTCCGCTACCCTCAGCACTGCCCCCGGTTTTTGCGCGGCTGATCCCCCGTCTCATGCCACGGCTAATTAAGCCGTATTTTATTCCGTCACAGGGCATGTTTCAGACATAT
>SDVV010003946.1:0-20741 GCA_016164225.1 Gammarus roeselii
ATCCCTAATCAATTGTTTATAATATCCTAAGACTCAAAGGTTAAGCAATGAATTTGCATATAACGTGTAAGTAGGAGGCAACATCGAATTGTCGTGAAAAATTTGGTATATCAAAATTGGAAGTGTGTATCAAAACTGCATAGGATAGGTCAAAAAATGTAGAGTCAAGTGGACCTAATTTGTTATGGATTGTATATATCAAAGACAAAATACCGTACATAAGTTAGGTTAGGTTAGGTTTTTGACATGAACATACGTATACAGGACTAAAGACATACATATATACGTAATTGATCGCCGCAACGAGTGATGATAGGCTTAAAGATTTGCTGAATCAATATAATAGCAAGTTGTCTGACATGATTGGAGTCAGTGTTACGTGGACGATAAGCGGATACAGACGGATCGTCCTCAAATAGATAAAAATGAATGTTCAAGTGACATAAATTAGTATACGTGTTCTGGAAGAAGAAATCTCCGAAGATGATATGAGTCGGATCGAGGATATATTGACAAGTGATGAATATATCAGATATCTCAGAATGGGTAAAACAAGAATCAAAAGAGTGGGGGATAACATTCATATATGGATGAAGGAAAAAGGAAGTCGACTCTGGGTAACTGACATTGACAGGTTTCAGTCGTATGTAACAAACTTCAAGGAAAATAAGAAATCAACTCTCGAAATTGATATGATTCGAGTAGAAAATCATCATGATTGTAATAAAGCTGAACTGGTGGGGAACGGTTTTTTCCTAAGAACCAAAGAATACCTGGAACGTATGCAAGAATTCCTCATTGATGAAAAACAGAATGACATTGAATTTGGGAAGATTCGAATAATTAAAGTTCAAGAAGAAGAAGAAGAATTACACTTGTGGACGCAAGGGCACGGAACAGCTTTCGGTATGCGCAACAAAGATATGGTGGATCATATGATAGATTTTGAGAGGAAACTTAGACATCGTGATGCTGGGTATGGGTGGTTGTACGAGCCATGCTGTGATCGAAAAAATTAGTTAGATATCATTGATGGTGGTGATAGCAAGATCTGTAAAAAATACTAATAAAGTTCGTAAATCCTAAATCAATCGTTTTTAATATCCTATAACTCAAAGGTTAAGCGATGAAATTGCATACATTGCGTTGGTTGAAGGAAACAATGAAATTGTTGAATACGGAAAGGAGAATATATTTCAAGGGATGCAACGCTACCCATAAACCTGCCTTGGGGTAAATGCTGTATATATGTGACAGAATGGTGAGATATAAATCAGAGTCCGATGAGAAAAATTATCAGTCAATATAAGGATTCTGTTGTGGAAGGATAGGTTATAGCTTGAGTCCTCGATTGTTCGAAAGAAATGGGGTGACGGGGACTTGTAAACTGTGTCAGAAAGAAATAAAAATGAATAAACATAAATCGACGAGTGACGTATGGAGACATTTGAAACGCTGTCATCGTGAAGAGTTTGAAAACAATTATTGGAATGAAAAAGACGGTTCAACTGTGCAAAATCGTCAAGGATGAAGTGTCAGGAGATATTAAAGAAAAAAAAATGAGTTAGATCTAGTATGAAATGAAGAGGCCGATTGTACGATGGAAACATATAAACCATCTAAGATTGAGAAAAATCTGCCCTCTCAGCTAACTAATATGGGTCGAGAGTGACCATGGAGTAGAAAGAATGAGGTGTCAAAACTGCAACGAATGGATCAAATGTAGAGACAAGTGGAGAAAAATGTATTATGCATCGTATAAAACAATGACGGAATACCGTACATAAGATTGGTTAGGTTAGGTTATGTGGTAACCCATACATGTAACGATGCAGTGAAGGTAACGATCCTGTATGTATAAATTGGAGTCATATCTGTACTCTTCAGATAGCGAATCGCTTTCGGGGGAGAAAGATGCCGCCCAGTTTGATGTGGAAATATTTTAACAGGAATGAAAAGACGGGGGTATGTGTTATTTGCAGTGCAGAGATAAAATTAGGCAAATCAGGCTCCACATTCGGGCTTTGGCATCATCTGAAAGGATAGCATTATCTTGAATATGCTAATCATGAAAATGAACGAGGAAATATGACCTCAAAGGATGCTATGGGCGTATTGACAGAACATAATAATCCGGACTTGGGTTTCCAATCTAATGAGAAGGACAGTACTCAAAATGGCGCAAACGTAAAATAAACAATGTTGCCACTAACACTCAAGCTAAGAATGTATGAAGATTGGGTGAAAATGGCTAAATCAATATGGTGGGAGGAAGACCGCAAGCTATAACCGAAATTGAAAATAATGAAAATAAGGGGTATAATGTGGGATACTCTCAGTGGAATGGATATCAGTGACAGTGATATCGAGGATATGTCATGTGAAGAAAAATCAACAAACGTTGAAGGAAACCGAAAAATTAAATGGGGTAATGAAAGGGTGACAAGTGTTGCATACACTTCTCCCAAAGGTCGACGATTACCTACAATGTGTTCTAAGGGCGTTAATCTAGAACGCCAATAGATCAGAGGAAAAATCACACCCAGATAATAAATCCAACACCAATAAGACGAGTTGACAGCTTCAGGTGAGGAATAAATATACGTCATTGATAAGGAAGCTACAGACTGTCTCTTGTACCAAGGATCAATATAACACAAGAGAGCGAGGTCGAAGTCATTATTTATGTTTCTTCAAGATGCTGACATCGAATTTTTGGTGTGAAAATGATATATTTTCGTAAAAATGATATCCCATGTATATTTATGTATATATAAATGTGTCAAAACCTATTTTCAATAAAAATAAATCTAATAAATATTTGTTTGCAATATCCTAAATTTAACACGATTGAACTAGCATTGAAATGCACTAAAACGCCTCTTGCCACACGTTGAAAATGTGATAGATATTAAGCTAATTGAAGTTGTACTCAGCACCCTATGCTTTCGTAGGTAAAATATCTTCTTAGGTGAATGGGAGCCAAACCGTAAATGGTCTAGGACCCCACCATTCAGTAAATCGTCTACTAAATGTTAAACATTTGCAGGGATCAATACCGAAAAAAAAAATCCATAAAGATGCATAATGGACTTGCACCTCTTAAACATACATTCCTCCAAATTATCTGACATTTAACTCTGAGATCATGAGAATAACGCTATTTGTTACTACGATACCATTCATATCTATAACAAATTTCTAGACCTAATCCAGTCACGTATAATACTTCAGACATATCTTGCATCTGATTCACCAGCTAATGAGGTCACATGGGTACAGTATTGGGAAAAATAAGTAGAGGTATAGTCAGAAATAGGACATTTTCGTATGAAATGATGAAAGCACCTCTATCTCCGCAGGTTTTATCCTCTAAACGATCATAAATATTCATCGTATGCTCTTACCTTTTCCTTGTATGCTCTCATGTTCATAAACAATATATATATACTATTATTCCTGTCTCATTGTCCACCTAAATACCCATTGAAAGAATGCAGTGGAAAGAAACCCATGAAAACAACGTAAATGAGTCAAATAAAGCACAACTAACTAAGCTCTTCTAATAAATACCCCTGTTTCTGCATAACTACATCGAATATCCTATTAAATTAGGGTTGAGTAGTAAAAATGTCTATTGGGTCCTTCAATAACAATCCTAGTAATATATATCATACCGTACAAATTATTCCAATCGTATACAGAATCGAGAAGACCTAATAACATACATCTCTATAATCCGTACGTAAGCACTCGTAAATAAAAGCAAAAAGATACCGAAAGGCAATTGAATTCCCCAAGATGTTCTTATCTCGAGATAAGATCATTGTGTGACCACACATCAAGAGATAAAATCGCTCATTAGCATTTGCGGTTTGGACACCGCCTGAGTCCGGTCGATCCCTCCCCTCTTCCCCACCAGTCACTGCCAGTCTCTATGTATCGTAAGCAAGTCACTTGACCAGAATAGAAGAAAATAAACATATAACTACAATATCCGAGAAATACAGCGAGTAAGTCTGACATACTAAAAATAACATACATCCTAACAAATACATCGGCCTACTCATAAAGAACATGCGTTCCTGGTATCTCTACGTATCATCAGAAACTAACTTGATCAATTTGTCTTAATATAAAACTACAATGTCCGAGAAATACAGCGAGTAAGTCAGACACAGTAACAACTAACTAACATCCTAACCAATAAATCGGCCGACTCATAAAAAAACATGCATTCCTGGTATCTCTACGTATTATCAGTTACTAACTTGATCAATTTGTCTTAACATAAAACTACAATGTCAGAGAAATACACTGCTTGAGTCACTAACAAATAACATACATCCTAACCAATACATTCGATAAAAGGTTCAAAGATCTAGTCATCCTAAATCTAATTCCTTCACTAAAAGAATACATTCACTAATTATCGCCAAATCTAATTCCTTCACAAAATCATACATCCTAATTATCACCAATCTATTTCCTTCACTAAAAGCATTTTCGGTTGAGTCACAAAAAAAACCTACGTTCTCGGTATAATTCCTTTACAAGAGCATGCATTCTTGGTATAATTCCTGCACTAAAACCATACATTCACTAATTATTATCTGTCTAATTCCTTCACAAATAACATATATCCTAATTATTATCTATCTAATTTCCTTCACTAAAAGCATACATCCTAAATCCTTCACAAATAACATGTCCGAGAAATACAGCGACTGAGTCACTAACAAATAACATACATCCTAACCAATACATTCACTAAAAGCATACACCCACATTATCCTGTATCTAACTCCTTCACAAATCATTCATAGAGTAACTAATTATAGCCAAATCTAATTCATTCACAAATAACATACATTCACTATTATTATCATCTATCTAAATTCCTTCACTAAAAGCATAAATCCTAAATCCTTCACAAATAACATACATAGAGTCACTAATTATCCAGGGCGTTCTTGGTGCACCATATTTCCAGGGCGTTCTAGCACACCATATTTCCAGGGCGTTCTTGCACACCATATTTCCAGGGCGTTCATGCACACCATATTTCCAGGGCTTTCTTGCACACCATGTTTCCAGGGCGTTCTTGCACACATATTAACTACTATTGTTCCGTTATGAAATACGCGGTTCTGTATAACAAAGTAAATCGAAGTGCAAGATATTGGGTCGTGTGTGTGAAGCGTTTATTGCCATGTGTTTGGTCAGATAGAAGTTTTGATGGAGCGTTTGGTAAAATGTGGTCTTAACTCTGCTATGGCGCAAATGTAAATTTGCCTCATACGTTAATTTAACGTTGAATAAACAAAACTCTGTTCACTCCGCTCACAACTTCGAATCACTACGCGAGGTTAATCATTTCAATTTCAGAGGCCTGGATTTGATTATTTGTGAATCCTTACTCAAGATCATTCAGATTTACATCACCCACATTAAAAATAGAATGCATTCGCATGTTTACAGTTACACACCAATCCTATTAGAAGTGTATTTCCTCGCAGGAGAATATATTGGTATTGGTTCTTATTTCTGGCCGGTTATCGGGCTCGATGTGGGTTTAGCCGGAAACCTTTAAACTTTAAGTTCTCACTACGATACATAACCTACTAACAATACTGGGGATTGTCGATTCGAGATTCTATCAGAGGTACGGCATGAATATGTCAATGGAATCGAATAATATTATTGGTTTCAGCAATCGAAAGACCGAAATTTGCCAAGATTAGATTCTCAATCCCGCTTATGAATAAACATAAATGCCTACTTTCGCCTAATATGCTTTGTCAATTCGGGTCCGTCGAGTGTGTGTTATTGATCATTCATCTGTTAATCTTCCTCCTCCCCATCTTTCTTGTTTAGGAAAGAGGATTATATTTCCTGTTCGTAAAATTAACTTTCCTAAATCCACTCGGCAATAACTGTATGAACAAAGCACAAGCAAATTACATCAAGTTAATTTTCGTCACTTGTCTTTCAACCAGACAAGTGGATTATGAATAACGCGTTGGACCATTTGTTTAGGGTCCCGTCGTACAGTTTTGACTTTATATTCCAATAATTGAGTTGAAGATCTGAACAACTTCCATCTTCCTACTCGGTGACTCTGCATTTGTCAATTAGAAGTTTACGGTGCAAGTAAGGAACTAGTGAGTCCATTTTCACCTTGCGTTTCGTTGGATTGCAGTACTCGTTTTGCGCTCGAACTTGATCAATATTTTTCATCTCGAACAACTTTGAATAGCTTCACGAAGTTCAAATTTGCATTTTTCTTCTCCTTGCGCAGATGGTGGAATAAATTGCAGACTCAACCATTCTTTTAATAACTTATTGTCAGAAGTTTTTAGGTCAACAGAGGCCTACGAGTAGTGTAAATAACGTCAAAACAGCCATCGAGGCAGTTTTATTGCCGGGCATACGGATAGGAGACCTTGAGGCGACCATGTTGGCCGGAGTCAGGCGGCGGGACCGGAACTGGTTTTGGCACGTGAGTCAGCTAACGGGCTACGCGAAGGCGGGCGGTGCGGAGGAAACGGGGGTGAATGACTCATTCGGATTATTCGTTAGTTATTAGGTTACATATGTTGATAGGTTATGAATAGGTTATATGAATAGAGCGTGTACATATAGGTATTTGCATTTCAATGCTGGGCATACTGTTTGCTTGTCATGTTGCATATATGTATTTCAAAGCAAGTCCTCTAAATGTTCAGGGGTATTGATAACCAACATTTATAAGATTTTTATCTATTTATAATAAATCTAAACGTTACATAATAATTCACATGCAGTATTTTAGAGTAATAAGCTTACACTTCCCGGAAACGTTCATGATGATTTTTTCAACCTTGGTATCATTTCTACGTCGTTTGATGTTGATCAATTTTTACGTGGCAAAGATTCAATTTATTTAATGTTATTTATCAGTACCCTTGCGCTCTGTTTTACTTACTCCTGCAGTAAATCCTTCATTCATTTTCTATGTTGTGAGCTATTACACGCATAGAAAAAAAATCAATAGGTGACTAAAACATTCCTTAAAGAGCAAAAAGAACCCGACAGTTTTAGTATGTATTTTTCAGTTGGGCATGTTCTCTGTAGAGTTTTCATCTTCAATGAAATCAGTTTTTTTTTATGCAATATCGGAATATTACGTTTGTATCTGCAATGTAAAACATTATTTCAGGTATTAATTAGTTACATGTTGTATATATTTTAGAGTTTTATATATATTTTTTACATCCGGCTACAATATTTGACGTGGATATTTTATAAATAGAAGATCCCATTTGTTACTAGCTTGGTTTTCTTGTTACTTTCATTGTATATTTAGTGTAGGAACATACTTCAATGTTTTGGAAGAGTTAGAGAGACCCTTAGGCAAAAGCTCATTGTGTGTATGTTTATTTGTATAAGTAGACCGATTTACTATGCTGGATACCCTGTTGTATTACAATTTTAATATCGGTTAGGGCAGAGTAGAGAATCTTATTTGGCAATTTTTATAGTTTTGTTGTATGATATTTTCCACGGTAATCATAGGAATATATGTTTAAGAGGTGTAAATCCGTACTGCATCTCTGTGGAATTTCGTCATTGATCCCTACCAAGTGTATAGTTTAACGTTTTAGAAGACGATTTACTGAATGGATATGTCCTGGTGTAGAGTCGGCTTACACTCTTTGGGGGTCATTTGGAGATCATCCAAGTTCATTGTGATTTTGTAAGTCCTTATGGATGTCGGTTTTAACTTCCGTGTGTTTGTTAGAAAGGTTATCCGACAAGCTGCCGATCGTTGTAGTGATGAGTATGCAGAAGCCCATTCTTGACCACTGTACCTGTGTATTGATTCTTGGTTATGTCCAGGATGTGACTTTGCTCGACGTTGTTCAGAGATGATGGACTAAACAGATGCATGGTTTGTCTGAGGTATTGCACCGTGACTGGGTATTATATCTAAATTTGTTATATATCAGTGGTAGATTAGTGAGAAATGACCTGGTAAAGCATTGTAGAGTTCGTTGTTATGACACAGGTGGCTTCGATTTTGTCCTTTTATGGATATTATATCATAGTAAGGTTTAGGAATTCTTTCAGATTGAACGGATACCGTGTTATTGTTATTTGTTATGCAAGGACTCAGTGTTAAATGTCAGATGTTTTCGGTATGACTGTTATGCTGTTATGTTATTAGTATACGATCTTAAACATGAACCCGATCACGTGGGAAATTGCAGTAGGATTTATCATCTGGGTGTGGTAGGATGCACCGTATATAATAGTTAATCATTGTCGGTTAGGGTAGAGTAGAGAATCTTATTTAGCTAATTCACAGTTGTTGTTGCATGTTTTGATTGGTTATGATAGGAATATACATGTATTTGTTAGAAATTTGCCTAATGTCATGTAATGTTGGGTATAAAATACGCTTAATTGGATGTAATGTTCCTAAAATATTGATATGTTTTACCTCTCGAGACTGGATTTGGGTCGGTTCTATGTCGTCTTGGGGAACTAATCTATCGGAATTTGCGTAGAGCGTTTGTGTTAAAATTCTTACATTTTTTAATGTACATCTCAATTATGTTATCCGTTCGCATGTTTTTACTAGATGCTTATTCCCTCATGTCTAACTTTCATAAATGTGTGTGATCTGTTTGCAGTTTGTACACTTAGAAGTTATTCATTAATTCAGGCTTCGTTATGTGACTGCTTTCCAATTCATAATATCTGTCTTATTCGACCACTCGCAATATCCACTCCAGCATTTTTTAACTTTATCTTTGTGATGTCGAGGGGCTGTAAACCTAGCCCATCCTAACCTATCTTAACCTATTTTTTTCCCCCTTGTCATACTTATGTTAGGTATTTCTTCATTTATTTATGCTTTATTCGTATCAAATCCGTTCACTTGACTTTGTAGTTTTACCAATCTTTAGTAATTTGTGTGCCTACATATTTATATATTTTTTCACTTTGCTTGTTACAAGTCCAGTATTATTGATTAATTTCAAATAATATTTGGTGATCGCTCGTTAGTAGTCTCCTGCCCTTCGTATACATTTTAGATAGACGGATACCTATGGGAGTAGTGTGTGCATAACTTTAAAACCCAACCTTGTAACCAAGACTATGTTTATAGACTTCAGCGAGGTTTTCCTCAACGCTAATTTTTTTTTACTATATTTACATGTTCATGACATCGAATCGTTTCAGGTTTTT
The DNA here is from genome assembly GCA_016164225.1 of Gammarus roeselii. NCBI lineage: Eukaryota > Metazoa > Arthropoda > Malacostraca > Amphipoda > Gammaridae > Gammarus > Gammarus roeselii. The sequence goes on from SDVV010003946.1 coordinate 9,238, forward strand.
TCTTACCGACGCCAACATTCCCATTCAGTATATTCCCGCAAATTTCCGAAATATACATAATTTACCTAGCACTCAAACGTTTGAGACATGTTTCTCCCTCTTCATGTTTCAATTCCAACAATTTTGAAACAAAGTCATAAACATTGGATTTTATTGTACAATTTTACACTTCTTATACTTGTTACCGTTATATTACCCCATTTGATATTTCGATTCTCCCTAACTTTTTCAGTCTTTTCTTTCCATGACACCTTCTCGGTATCACTGTCACACGTTTCAATATCACTGTCACTGGTATCCATTCCACTTAAAGTGTCTCACGTTTTCCCCATAGTTTCATTATTTTCCATTTCGTCAAAGGTTTGGATGTACTTCCCCCATTTCACCCACTCGTTATACGTACAAGGTTTGGATGTTAGTGGCATCGCACTTTCTTTACTACTCGCACCCTGTTGAGCACTGTCTTTATCATTGTTTTGGAAACCCAGGTCCAGTTTTATTATGTTCTATCAATACACCTGCTGCATCCATAGAGCTTGTATCTCCTCGTTCATTTTAAGATTATAATATTCAAGATAATAGTGTCCCTTGAGATGACGTCAAAACCCAAACGTGGAGCTTGATTTGCAACGTTTTATCTCCACACTGCAAATAACACATACCCCCGCATTATCCTTGCTGTTAAAATATTTCCATATAAACTTGGCGACATCCTTCTTCACCGAAAGCAGACCATTAACTGAATGAGTACAAATCTGAGTCCAATTTTATACATACTTTTACATGCATAAATAGGATCATTATCGTCACCGTGGTGGCAGATGTGTCGACACAAAGCATATATACAGGGTCGTTAGCGTCACTGTGTCGGCCCATGTGTCGACACAATGCATATATACAGGGTCGTTAGCGTCACTGTGTCGGCACATGTGTCGACACAATGCATATATACAGGGTCGTTATCGTCACTGTGTCGGCACAAATGTCGACACCATGTAGTCATTTACACACGTTCTGTACAAAAAGGGTTACCATACACTGCCAGTTGCATTAATACCTGGGCAACCTAACCGAACTAACTTAACCAAAAATTAGATGTCATCGTCCGAGATATCCTACTTACGTATGATACTTATTCATCGATTTATGATATATTCATATCAAACCCCTCAACATGGCTCTACTTTTGCGGCTTTTTCAATATCACACACAATGTGTACACATACACACATTTGTATGCATGTACAGGGGCGGTTAATATCTGTAACATTTTACCATTAGAACAACATTTCTTGCATATGATTCAAGATATTTAATGTGGATCAGCTTCACGATACGTTAGGTTGATAGATCTAATCATCCTTACCTAACCTAACCTAATCTATCCAAGAATAATGCATTTTTCGATCGACTTGTCATGCTTACATGTGATTCTTTCAGTGTTTTAGGATTAATGCCTAACAAATGTCTCCACTTGACTCCTCATTTGATCTATCCTTTGCAGTTTTGATTCACATTTCCAATTTTGATCTACCAAAATTCATTCATTATTGTATAGGTAATTACATCGTTGTTTGAATGTTATAGCTATTTTCATATGATTTGACACAATTTTAAATCAATTTCACAGGTTATTCACACCCATCAAAAACCAAACCCAACCTAACCTTATGTATGGTATGTAGTCATTGACCTATACATATGAACCCCAACACACGGTTCCTTATAGAGCTTACACCTAATTATTTCTACTTCGTGGTCACTCTCGACCCTTATTAGTTAGCATGAAGGAACGATTTTCAATCTTAGATGGTTTGAGCATTACAAGTATTTCATATTTGTATCCAACTTCATAGAAACGAACACTTCGTCTCATACTAGGTCTACCTAATTTACTTTAATATCTCCACTTGGCTCTACATCCTTTGACGACTTGCACGTCTGATTTGCCTTTCCTTTCCTATAATTTTCATATTCTTGACGATGACATCGTTTCAAATGTCGCCAAACATTACTTGTGGATTTATGTTTATTCAATTTTATTATTTTTTTGCACAGGTTACAGATCCCCGTTACCCCATTACTTTCGAACAAACGATGTCTCAAGCTAAACCCCATCCTTATACAACAGAATAACAAACTTGACTGAGCAAGATCTGATCGGACTCTGATTTATATCCTACCAGTCTGTACCACATCTAGATCATTTACCCCGAGATAGGCTTATGGGTATCGTTTAACACCTTGTAACATATTCTTCTACTGACTTCGACAAATCGATGTTACCTCCGACTGACACGACGTATGCAATTCCTAGCTTAAACTTTGCGTTTTAGGATAATGTAAACATTTGATCAAGGATTGACATGAGATATTACTGAATTATTAGTATTAATTACAGATCTTGCTGGATTCATCAATACTTTCTGACTCATTCTTTAGATTTGTAACAGCATGGTTCGTACATCCAACCATACCCATCATTACGTTGTTTCAGTTTCCTCTCAAAATCCTTCATATACTCCAGCATATCTTTGATGCGTATACCGCAGGCCGTTCCGTTAATAAAAAAAAACTAGCGTCGAGAGAAAGCTCGCTAAAGTCTATAGTTAAAGTTTTGGTTACCAGGTAGGTTGTGAAGTGATGCATACACTACTACCAAAGATAAAACTACAGAGTCAAGTGGATAGATTTGATATGAATAAAGCTTAAATGAATGAAGAAATACCTAACATAAGTATGTAAACGGAGCGAAAAAATAAATTAAGATAGGTTAGAATGGGTTAGGTTTACGGACCCTCTTTATCACAAACCTAAAGTGAGAAAATGCCGGAGTGGATATTGTTAATGGTCGAATAAGTCAGATATTCTGAATTGTGACGCAATCACATAACAAAGCCTGAATTAATGAATAACTTCTAAGTGTGCAAACTGCAAACGCATCACAAACATTTATGCGAGTTAGACATGAGGGAATAAGCATCTAGTAAAGACATGCGAGCGGATAACATAATTGAGATGTACATTAGATTATTGAAGAATTTCCACACTAACACTCTACACAAATTCCGGTAGATTAGTTCTCCAAGACGACATGGAACCGGACCCAAATCCAGTGCCGAGAGGTAAAACATATCAATATTTTGGATCATTACATCCTATTAAGCGTATTTTATACCCAACATTCCATGAAAATGGGCGAATTTATATCAGATACAGATATATTCATATGATAACCAATCACAATATGCAACAACAACTATAAATAGCTAAATAAGATTCTCTACTCTACCCTAACCGACAATGATTAACTATTATATTCGGTGTATCCTACCACACCCAGATGATAAATTCTACTGCAATATCCCGCGTGATCTGGTTCATGACTTAGATCGTATACTAATAACATAACAGCATAACAGTCATACCGAAAATATCTGACATTTAACACTGAGTTCATGCACGACAAATAATAATATTACGGTATCCGTTCAATCTGAAAGAATTCCTAAACCTTACTATCATATAATATTTATAATAGGACAAAATCGGAGCCCTCTGTGTCATAACAACGAACTCTACAATGATTCACTAGGTCACTTCTCAGCAATCTACCACTGATATATAACAAATTTTTGAGGTAACACCCAGTTACGGTACAATACCTCAGACAAACCATGCATCTGCTTAGTCCATCATCTCTGAACAACATCGAGCAAATTCATATCCTGGACATAACCAGAAATCTATACACTGGTACAGTGTTCAAGAATGGGCCAGGTATGAGTGTCAAAGAGTGTGTGGCCACAAAACACTGGCTTTTGTTCACTGACGACGTAAGTAAATCCCTACAACGATCGGCAGCTTATCGGATAACCTCGCTAACAAACACACGGAAGTTAAGACCGACATCCACAAGAACTTACAAAATCATATTGAACTTGGACGAACTCCATATGACCACCAAAAAGTGTAAGCCGCCTCTTCACCAGGACTCATCCATTCAGTAAATCGTCTTCTAAAACGTTAAACTATACGCTTGCGATTGCGAGGGATCAATGACGAAATTCCACAAAGACGCAGTACGGTTTTACACCTCTTGAACATATATTCCTATGATAATCGGGGAAAAAAACATACAACAATAACTATAAAAATAGCCAAATGAGATTCTCTACTCTGCCCTTCCGATATTAAAATTGTAATACACTAGAGTATCCATCATAGTAAATCGGTCTACTTATACAAATAAACATACACACAATGAGCTTTTGCCTAAGGGTCTCTCTATTTCTTCCAAAACATTGAAGTATGTTCCTACACTAAATATACAATAAAGTAACAAGAAAACCAAGCTAGTAACGAATGGGATCTTCTATATATAAAATATCCACGTCAAATATTGTACCCGAATGTAACAAATATATATAAAACACTACAAAACATACAACATGTAACTAATTTATACCTGAAATACTGTTCTACAATGCAGATACAAGCGTAATATTCCGATCTTGTTTAAAATAACCAACAGAATGCATTGAAGAGAAAAATTCTACAGAGAACATAGAAAAATGAATGTACACACTAAAACTCTCGGGTTCTTTTTCCTTTTGAAGAAATGTTTCAGCCACCTGTGTTATTTTGTTTCTATTTTGCGTTGCGTTCGATAGCTCACATCATAGAAAATGAATGAAGGAGTTACTGCAGTAGTAAATAAAACAAAGCGCAAGGGTACTGATATATAACATTAAACTAATTAATCTATGTCACGTGAAAATTGATCATCAGCGAACGACGCAGAAATGATACCAACGTTGAAAAATTCACAATGAACGTATCCGGAGAGTGTGAGCTTTTTAATATATATTACTGCATGTAAATTATTAGGTAACTGTTAAATTTATTATTATTATAAAAGTATTGTACAAATGTATGTTATCAATACCCCTAAACATTTAGAGGACTAGCATTGAAATGCATATATACAACAAGACAATGTAAGGGAATTGCAAAACAGTAGGCCTAGCATTGAAATGCAAATATTTATGTGTAAACGTTCTATCCATATTACCTATTAATAACCTAATAACATATGTAACCTTATAACTAACGAATAATCCAAATGAGTCATTCACCTCCGTTTCCTCCGCGCTGCTTGCCTTCGCGTCGCCCGTTAGCTGACTCACGTGCCAAAACCAAATCCGGTCCCGCCGCCTGACTCCGCCCAACATATTCGCCCCAAGATCACCCGTCCGTATGCCCGCCGATAAAACTGCCTCGATGTCCGTTTTGACGTTATATACGCTTCTCCTTCGAGTTCGTGAATGTTCGTACAGTTCCATATCGATCTCACAGTCTTTGCATCCAAGCTCGTTCAGTAAGATGACATCCTGGTTTGCTGCCCAAGTACTTGTTTGTCATTGCGTTTCTATGCACGCATTTACTTTTTTTTTGCACAAAGTATGCATTACATTTTTAGAGCGATTTTTTTTCTTTTCTGAAGCTCCCTTCTTGTGGTCACGCGTCAGTGTTGTCCGTTATCTTCTTGAAATCAGCAGCGACCACGAACTTCATTTCACTTGTCATCTTCAGATGCAATATGTAAACATCATGAATTGCCTAGTTCAACTCACCTATCTTTATTATCTTGTATTTCAGATTATTATCTGGGATGAGTTTCTTGACCTCTCCCGGGGTGGGATTTTTTTTAATGTCTCATTAGTCTTGCCTTAAATGTCCACCGTGTCGTCTTCGAAAGGCGATTTGCTCAAGTTTCACGTTCGAAACATCATCTTGTTTGACTTGCTCCGATTACCCTCTGAATGTTTTAGTCGAATCATCGGAGCCCGAACTAGTGACCGAGCTTTTCAAGTCACAGCTGTCTTTTTCATTTGGAATCGATGGTTCAACCTTTTCCTGTTTTCCACCGAGTGTTGAAAGAGTATGGCAGACAACATCATTCCTGAATAATGTATCTTACAGGGGAAGAGTATTATTCAATTTCTTTCGTTGAATTACCATTGTTGAATTGTAATATGCACGTGTGCGTCTCATATCCTTTGCGTCCTCTGGCCGGTTTCGGTAATGAAATCTTCGCTGTTTCTGCTTGGTTCTTTCCAAAAGATTACCCGCTCAATATTATCAGCCACTGCGACGTTGTTCCATCTGGTGTTGGGAAGTTTTTCCTCTTCATCTTCTTCACTTTCCACTCGATAAGCTGTTTCCTTGTTGGTCATCCCATGGCTAAGGTTCTATGAGCTCATTCGCAGCTGAGGCATTTATTGATCGTTGATTAACACTCTCTGAAGTGACACTCCTCCGCGCATTCGGAGCAGGCCACCACGACTAGAGTTGAACATTCTTTGGTCGTGCGGTGTTCATGTTTGTTACATTTGAAACGAACCAATTTATTGATTTGCAATTATTAAACTAATTTGCCATCTGTATAATTTTTGTAAACAAGAGAAGTCCGCGTTTCAGAGCTCTGTTTGCCATCTATGTTGATTTGAATTCTGTAAGTTCTTCAGTGTTGGTCTGAGGTCAGTGTCAGCTGCAGGGCAGACAGTGTGACTGGTTTACCCCTGCCACATCATTACGACCGGCTCCCCACACCCACGACCATCCCATCTCTCAACGAGATACCAAGGACAGGAAAACACCTCAAGGCAACCTCAAAATTTATCCATCCACAACCACTCACTCTTCACTCATGTCTATCCATTGCACGTTCTCTCGCTATATCCACACTCAAATCTCTCCTTTTAAACGTCTGCTCTACATCATTCATCCTCCCATACTTCGGTCTACCTCTAGGCCTACGTCCACTCGCCTCCGCCTTCATCAAACTTTTCACCAATCTCTCTTTATCCATCCTCACCATGTGTTCCAACTTTTTCTGAACACGTTCTACTCTGTCCTCTAACATCACCATCCCCTCTCTAATTCAAACCACGTCGTTATTGTAGAGTGATTTAGGTGTCATCATCAGTAACGACTTAAAAAGCACCATGCAGTGTAACGATGCCGCCAAAAAAAAGGCAACAAAATGCTAGGTTTGACATTCCGCACTATCATTCCGCACTGTGTCTGTTTTTGTACAAAAACAGACACAGTATTCCTAAGTTATTCAATTCTGCTCTCCGTATCTTAAAAAAGACGTAATTTAATTAGAAAAGGTTCAACCTAGAGCTACCAAACTTATTCCTTCACTGCGCAATAAACCGTACGAGGACAGACTACGTGAACTTAATCTTCATTCACTAAAGAAGCATCGAGTAAGAGGTGACATGATAGAGGTGTGGAAGATTATGTAGGGTAAGGGAAATGTCGACCGAGCGAGCCTTCCCATGCTAGATGCGATCGGAGTGACTGGAAATTATGGATGCAAGCTCGTTGAGAAGCGTTCCTCGCTCGACATCACGCGCAAATTCTTCACGCATAAAATTGTCGAAGAATCAAAAAAACTTCCAGCTCATGTTGTAATGAGCAATACAATCGAAACATTCAAGTCACAGCTCAATAAATTCTACATAAATCACCGTTAAATAGCTAAACCGTTCCATTTCCTTATGAGTTAGAAACAGAAATGACACATGAGTCGCTCACAGAAGTTCTACTTCAGAACAAATCCTATTGCTATCAAACGGCAACCTAGTTTAGACCAAAAAGCCTGTTGTTGCATTTTTACACGTATAAACACTGGCAAACCTCCCTTGCGGCTCAAGAACGAGGTCCGTGAAGCTGGGCTGAGGCGGCAGTTATGAGATGTAGTCACGCGGGCAGAGCATGAGATGTCGTATGGGTGTGTGGGGAATAAATACTCTACACCTCCAGATTGCTGTGAAATGACATAAAACGATGTTTAATGACTACGGGTGTCTCGTAAGATAGACTTCAATTAATTCGAGTAGCTGTAGCTGCCACTTTGCATGCGAACAGACCTAATTTTAACGGAAGAGCTCATAATAATAGAATTGGCTAGACCGTGTGCATCAAGGTGTGATATACTGTCTTTTATTGGCTAATTGTTAGTGCGATGTTTAATATTTTTTATAACTCAGTCCATCTTAAATCACATATTATATTATACAACTATCAAGTTTCACAAAATATCATCATAGGTGCAATAATTTGAAACGTGCCAGATTATGCGCTAAACAACTCAGAAGAATATTTTGCATAACATTCCAGTAATGGAAGACATCACGGACAGTCTTCGGATTTCGAGTCACAGGCCTGACGCAAGACCAAAATCAGGAAGCGGAGATGACATTATGCACGCGCGTGCTTTGAAAGACCTAATTACACAGACACATGATACCTTCCTGTACGCTTTACTTCAAAACTAATATCCCTAATATTCAAAGGCAACCTAGTTTAGGTCAAAAGCCCTATTTTACGCTTTCTAGTCATGTAATCACTTGCAAGCCTCCAGAAACGGGTGAATCCCATTTGCGGCACGATATGCTTCAATCATGTATTTTCAGCCTCCCAAACATTTCAACAAGAGCTGACGTCGACGCATTCCAGATCTATGTTCTGAGTGGCGGAGCGGTTGTTTGCATTCAATACAATATGCGCAATACATTTCAGGAGACAGAGTAGGGTGTTTTTCACGGTCCGCTCTTGGTATTTAAAATTAGATCCCTGGATTCTCCATAACTATACTGAATATGAGTTTGGTTACTTCACGGAACTACGTATTCCTCACCACAATGCACGAAACTATAATACGGTTGAAAGTCTTTCGACAATTATATATATGATATCAATAAGTGTCAGATTGTTTAGCTTAATTGTTTCGTTTGAGAAGTACCATGAATGGGAGAAATCAAGTTCCTTGCAAGAAAAAAATTCATGATTTTCTGTAAAACCAATTTCCATGTTTCCGAATTGGATGTCAATTTCCTTTGAGATGTAAAACATGTGAAACACAAAATAGGAGCAAGTCTTGAGGGTTTCCAGTCCACCTCATCATATTCAGAATTGAACCGACTTTCGTTGATGTTTAACACACTGGCCACTCGCAAATTCGTGGCAGTGGGTAATTAAATGTAAGTCAGAACACAATTATTCTTTGTTATCTAACGTCTGAACATGTTTGTAGATTACATTTTGTATTCGCTACTCGAATTCATGTTCGTGATTTTATTACGTTACAAGCAGTAACCCATTTGTTTTGATGGCAAACCGATGAGACGTCCGAACTCTATACATGACAGTGACTTCAAAAGCATATCTCAATTCCCAAATGTTTCCAGCTGTTGAAGGAATTTGACTACATTCATTTGTTCCATAAAAGTTGTAAACACTGTGTGTAACAAGAATATCTTATTTCATGAAGTTGTACCTACCCTTGATTTACAGTGCCCTCAAAATTTAGGCTACATAAAAAAAAACATCAGAATACCACGAAGCATCGAGGATGCACGAAGGATGAACTGAAAATTTCAGGTCAGACTATGAATGCTCGCTTTGAGAACATAGGAATCAATTCTAACTCATATAAAAACCTAATACATTGGCGGGACATGACTGATATAGTATGCATGAGAAACAAACCACCGTCATGCCGATGATCAGTACATAGCCAAAAATTGCTTTCAAGAGCAATTGGTTCACAAATCTTTTGTTGCTAATGCAGCATTTCACCATTGCTGTTCACACAAAAAGTTTACAACACAGTCCTGCCTGAAGCAGATGGAATGAAAATGGTCGCTGCGTGGACAGTCATGTGTGTGCCACATAGATTGATGTGGGATACATGACGTCCAGATTATATTGAAAAAATTGCCTCCTTTCACAGCGGTATGTATAACAAAATGGTTTGAGAAGTGCAAGTAACCTTTGTAAGATTTTTTTTTCAAAATAGCGGTCTCTATCTTAATCAACTGTATCATTTCACGACTGTGGCTCTTCAATGAAATAGAACCGTGTACAGGCGGTAAATTTTTGAATACTGTCAACTTTCTACTGAACAGTGTAACCAAGGTGCGCATCCCTGTACACGTTGGGTTCGTGATGTTGAATAAGGCTCACTAAGTTCCTGCTGTCATGTTAATTCACACATTTAATGTGCAGCCATGGAAAATATGAGTAGACCGGTAATATCCCTTTCCAAAACTTGCCTAGAACACTTTGTCTGATAGACCAGAATACACGACAACCCCGGGAATTAATGACCATCGAAAGCCCTCGAAGATAAACTCATAATTCGAAATCACAAAATTAATTACTTGACACAGGAGAAACACGAGTTGCTGGTGCTCGCAGTAACTGATAGCCGAGCACCAATTGAATAAACCTAAAGTTTCAAACATCGAATACAAAACACCACTCAATTTATGATGGGTGGAAGCGGATATTTTGAAACCTGAAGATGACGGTTATATTCAGAGCATTGATCCATTACATCGAGCGACGATTTTCGAGTAATTTTTAGGTCTGTTTATTTTGCTACGATTGATATATTCTTCGTCATATGTACTTTATATATTATTATTTGTTCATGTTTTTGGAGCATAATCACATCGTTAGAAGGGTAGTTAAGGATGATCTCTTTTACTTGGAACATGTCTAATTACGGTTAGCTTTTTGCGGACGAACCGATCCGAAACATAACGCCGGGTGTTATGAGGTATATAGTTAAAATTCTATGTACGCGGTACTCCATACCGCAATTGTTTTATCAACATTTCCTTGGAGGGTAGCGAGGTCTTCTGATACATTTTCCATGAGAATGTTTACCATGCGAGTGATGACATTTGCGTATCGCAATTAGCAATCGTTTTCGTTTACAGCTCCCATGACTTTTTTTTATTGATCGAATATCACACCTCGGATTAAACGTAAATGAATCGGCACTCTACCTTGCCGATTCATCAACGTGGCTCGCTCAAGGCAGGATCTCGTTTCTGGTCCGAGACATCAATTTGTGAGCTGTTGCATTCAAGGCAATCTGGTCGTTGCTGACAATGTTCCTATGATGCAAATACCTTCTGCTTGAAGGTCAACATGAGAAAACCTCGAAGAATAGGTATAATGGCATGCAGACAGACCACTTACAAGGTTCAGATAACTTGATTCACCACTTCATCCATTTTCATTCACAAGCTCGAATAGGCCGGGGGATTTATTCAACAATTTTGGGCCCCTTTGGTCAGGCGTCCGATCGTTTTGAAAATATTGTTATGATGCGATGGCCACCAAGTAGATGGCATACCGATACAATAATATAATATTATGAACTACTAAATTCTTGCTTGAATAAACTTGAAGTACCAGAATTCAACCAAGCAGGATATCGACAATCTCTCTTCAGAAACATTCGTTAGAAATTTGAAAACGGATATAATAAGGGAGGTTGAAAAGACACCTGCACTATCGATTCCGGTTGAACGACCTCTTCACTGCGCCGTGAGAAGTAATACTTCGGCTCATGCCAGCCCATCACGTCCATCAAAAGAGACTGTTCAGGATGTTTTCAACTGACGGTTGGATGA
>SDVV010003947.1:0-20739 GCA_016164225.1 Gammarus roeselii
ATTGCTGCTATTTCACTGCTTATCAGATCTTTAAATTCATGAAATTGTTTCAGCACGTTTTCCAATTTTAATTCAACAGCTAGCAATCGGGGATCCGTGTTGACTGTCTCTGTCATGGATAAGCCATTGGATGAGACCGTCTCTGTTTTGGATAAGCCATCGGAGGCGCGACTGATTTGTGCTTTCAGTTGTTTAATTTCCTCTGCCGCTTGACAAAATTTACAGCGCAATGTCTTGCATTCCCCATTTGAGGGACTGCTACGCAGATTCCTAGCAGAGGAGCCAGAAGAACTTTGGCAATCGATTAGTTCGGGAGCGTACGTGGTATGGCAGATGCCACATGGTTGGGGAGAAAGGTTGTGTACGTGAAGGCTATGGAGTGAATGGAAGTGTTCTCTAGTTTGATTTGGGTGATGGTTTAATTAGGTATCAAACGATGGGTGTTCGTAAGTGCTTACAGATCAGGTAGCAAGAAGAGAAGGGTGGAGGGGAAGCATTTTTAGAATAATCTTAGTTTTTATAGATGGCTCGTGATGGATTGAGCGGTCTGTTGAATGTGCAGGTGTTGGTAAGAGGGGGTGGAGCAATGTTTGATCATCTATTGACAGAAGAATGATTGTGAGCTGCTGAAGTAGAATGGTGAAGAAAAGTGCTGGAGGAAACAGCAAGGTAGTGAACGTGAGTGAACTACTGTACATGTGCAGTTGTTTAACAAAGAGAGTTAACTATTGTAAGAGCGTCGTGTGGTGGAACGATGAGATTAAAATCCCGGTGGCCTTGATGAGTGGTTGCAGGCAAGGTCAAATGTGGCCTAAGATAACTATGGATGGGAGAAAAAAAATTAAGCGTGTAGTGAGACGAGTCAAAAGGGACGAATCTGATACCTTGGGTTGATGGCTGTGCAACAATTTAGAGAAACAGGTAGAAGAGGTAGGAGATGTGGTAAGGCTGCAAACGGCCGGTTGTGGTTGGAGAGTAGTGATGTACGGGAAGATTGAGCCGAGTACTTTTAGTGGTATGCTGAAGATGTCAGAGAGGCTCACATCGTTGCAGTGGGTGACAGCGCACCGATAACTGGTTTGGAAGCCAGCTTTGTCAGGGGCATTTCTATACTAAAAAAGGGGTGCAGGTGGCGCCAGAGTTGATGAAATCAGGGATCCTCCTAAAGGACGGTCGAGTATGGGTAGTCAAATGGTGGGCGCTACTAAATCTATGTCTTGTGTCGGACGGGATGCCGATCGAGCTGGCAGCGTTTCATCGTTGTGCTGTACAAAGGCAACAGAGATAGAAATTAGTGCAGCAATTTGTTTTGTGTGATGGGTAAGCTGCACGATTGAGAGGTGATAGAGATTAGAGACAATGTGGAGAAATTAGAAGAAGTTATGAACGTGGCGACTTTGAAGTGATGCAGGTTGTGCGGATCAAATCCTTGCTGAGGAACAACTCAATGAAAAGTAACATGCAAGAAGAAAGAATGTTCTGGGCCTTCATGTCTTTGTAAAAAAAAACTATGATAGTCAACAGGGTGCTGTTATTAAGGCAAAAGCCTGTTGGGAGCAGTCCAAAGTTTCTACGTTGGCAGTAAAATATGTTCATGGTGAAAGAGGGACTGAGACAAGTTTGTTTTGTTTCCCTGGCTGTTCAATCTCTGCATGAATTGAGTGGTTAGGGAGATGAAAGCAAGTGGATCTAGTCAAGGTTTGGAGTTGTTGGAACAAATTGGTGGAGTTTGCTATTGAGTCGGTTTGAAGATGATACGGCACTGGTGGCAGATTTGAAGAAGTTGTTAAGACTACTGTTGAATTTTAGTGGAGTGGATGTGAGAAGAAAGCTTTAAGTTGATGTGCTGTCCAACAAATGACGTGTTGAGAGGGATGTGTCTGCTTAAATGGAGAGTTGATAGGAGAAGTTTTTTAGTTTCCAGTACATGCGGTCTCTTGTGGAGAGGACTGAATTATTGGAAACTGAGGTGAGTCTAGAGTGATGTTGTAAAGTATAGAGTGCACTGAGGAGTGTAATGAGCTGTATGAAAGCCAAGAGAGTATAAGGGTATAGGTGTCCCGACTGCTCAGCGAGGCTGTGATGTGGTGGAGAGGGCGGTAAGAGAAGAAGAGTTTGAGAGTTATGGCCGGAGTGACGCTGAGAGATTGGATGAATATAAACTTTTGCACGAGAATGAGGAAGTTGGAGAGCAGAGTAAAATCACGTGTGCTGAGGTGGTTCACATGATGAGGATCAACGATGGGAGATAGGTGAGAGGATGTGAGCCCTGAGGTGGACCAAAGTTTGGGTGGGTTGATGGATGATGAGCTTTGTCAAGGAGATACATCAGTAGGGATGTAGCTAAAGAACATTCCGCGGATGAGTTCTGACACGGTCAGGATGCGCTTTCTGTACTTGGCGTTGTTGTAGTGCTGCAATATGTTGAACTAAATTCTATGTTTTATCTTGTGTTCAGTTAGATCTTCAAACATTTATAAATCATTCTTTCTGTTCTAGATGAAGGATATGCATTTTTATTAGGGCAACTCCTCTTCACCCGGTGCCTACAGTGATGAACATAATGATAGCTTGATGAAATTTTGAAGAACCACCCTCCAGTTAATGATTCAGAACCTCTCATATTGGTGTGGTCAGTCGGTCTTATGAGGCGTTGCCTTCTAACCAGGAGAGTGTGCTGAAACATATTTAGAGCGCCTGAATTTGTCTGTAGCCAGTCTATATTGCCTTGGCTCCCTCAGTCCTTCTGTGTGTTTTTATAATAGCTAGATGTACAAATATTTGATAAACAAATTTATCTGAGATTTAAAAATAATAAAAACAAAGTGTTCCTTAATAGCCAAATTAGAACACCGGTCTCAATCTACAAATTTATGGAGTATTATCTAGATCCGGTTGCTAAAGACCCAGATGAGTGGTTTTAGGTAGACACCTAGTTTGGGCTGCCTACACTACTTCAGCGTCTTATTGAGAAACAAGGTGGACGTGAGTGGTGAGGGCCCACAATTATTTCTCAGGATGGGTAAACGGGCAAAAACTGTTGATCCGAAACGTGTGGTACGGGGTCCTGGCTGGAGCCTTTAGTGCTAATTGGATGAGTTTTAATATGTTTGTATTGGAAGAGTGTGAGGTGCGCTTTGCCGTCTGCAACATTTTTTTTCTGCAGAATTTGGCCTGGCGTTTGTAGATGTATAATGTCGTAATCTGTTCATATGTTCATTTCTATAAAAAGATTAAATTTCCCTTTATAATTTTCTTTGATTGCAACTTTTGTAAATAATAAAATCATTTATATTTATAATGAGCCACTCGTTCCTTTGATTCTTACCTTTGCAGCCCCCCAAGGGCTCAGCATACCCAGTTCTCAGGTGCATTTTGCCAGGAGAGGCCAGCACAGTCATGCGCCCCAGCACCGACAAAGACTTTGCAGAACAACAACCGGAAGATACTGGTAGGGATGCACACCATTAGCTTTCAGAGAACAAACCCAAAGCCACTTGCATGATAACCCCGCAGCACAACTACAACCCCGCAGAAAACCATGTCAGCAAATACATGAGTCACACCACAGACTTGCCAACACGACTGGGAACGCAAGACCCTAGCTCTCAAACAACCTATTCCCCATAAACTCGGCAAACCCTGCCTTGAAAGCAGAAATGGTTGACTCAAAAATAGCAGCAGGCAGCTCATTTCATATCTTATTGCATGGAACATTAAAAAACCTCCTTGCCACATCCACAGAGCAGCGGGGCATCAAGAGTTTGTGCTGATATCACCGCATCCTACCATCCAGCAACCTTTGGATCAGAATGGACAAATCAAAACCCTCCGTGTCACAACACAAAATTCTCCAATACTTTACGAGGTCACTTCTCAGTAACCTGCCCTTGATCGAGAACAAATTTAGAGCTAGCAGCCTGTCATGGTAGGACATCTCAGACAGACCATGCACCTGTTTGGTCCACTTCCTCTGAACAGACTAAAGCAACTTCACATCCTGGACATAACCAAGATTCCACACACAGGAGCAGTAATCAAGAATGGGCCTGACATGTGCCACAAAGAGTGTGATAATAAAATTTGGGCTCCTATTAACTGTCGCCCTAAGCAAATCACTCCAAAGACCAGCAGCTTGTCTCACAACTTTTCTGACATGGCTATGAAACTTAAGACCAACATCCACATGAACTCCCAAATCGCAATGAACTTTGACAAACTCCAAACAAGCAACCCTATGAGTGTAAACAGCCTCTGCACCGGGACCAATACAACTAGCAAAACGTCTTCTGAAACGTGAAACCACACACCTGCTAGGGTTCAATGACAAATTCCATGATGATGCAGTCTGGAATATTTTTTCAATCTCCCTGCAAAGCAGACACACTACCAACAACATCATGACGTTGTAAATACAAATAAATTTTATAATCATTAGCTAATGCGCCAAACTTAGAAACAAGGGCATCCGTCAAATAATTAACATACATAAGAAAGAGGACTGGACCCAAGACTGAACCCTAAGGAACTTCACTCAGAACACCCCTCTTCTCACTATCCACTCCATCAACGCCAACACACAAAATTCGAGAATGAAGAAAACGACCAATCCACCTCAACACAACCCCAGAAACTCCAAGTGCCTGCTACTTCAGAAGCAAAATGGGATGGAAAACAACATGGAATGCATTTGATAAATCAAGCATGGTCATATCCGCCACCAAACCAGCATCAACAGACTTAACTATATCCGAATAGACCAGCAACATCTGATCCTCTGTTGATGTAGCCTTCCTAAATCCAAACTGTCTGGAAGAAAGAAGCTGGTAAGGTTCAAAATAGTCCACCAGCTCAGCAGCAACAATCCTCTCCATCAATTTGCAGCAAACAGAGGTAAGGCTAACTGGACAATGGTTTAGGGGATCATATCTAGATTTAACTTCAAAAATTGGAATCACCAATGAACTCCTCCATCCATCAGGAAGCACTCCACTCTGCACAGAAAGGTTAAAGATTATTAAGAAAGGCTGTGTCAATTGCACAGCACACTCCTTCAGCAACTTAAGGTGGAGCCCATCCATGCCGGTTGATGAACTAACATTGAGCCCCGCCAGAACGTCATGGACATTCTGAGACCTCATGGCAAACTCGCTCATTTTGCCATCAAATAACTGGGAAGGAGCACAATTGAGAGGAACATCCTCTATATACGTCTGAGAAAGCAAATGATAGGAGCTCAGCCATCTCTAGTGGATTGTAAACCAGCTGTCCACCTGCATTAAAAAGTGGTCCAACCCCAAGACGACCTTTCATCTTTCTCATATATAAGCATGGAACAGTATTGGGGTCACTATACCGTTGCATAAGATGTTCCTTGTACTGAGATTGGTGAACAAAGCATGATTTCGAAACTGACAGTTGATATCAAGAAAGGTAGCTGGTGACTCCAAAGTATTTTAATAATTTCTGGCAAACCTTCTTCTTGAAATCTTGTACTCATCCCATGCATTTGCTCTCCTCACCTTCATCAACCTGTGGGGAGGCCTCACAGACCATGGTACCAAAGGCGAGTCTCCAGCAAGAGGCACATGTAAGTCTATCAGATTACTCGGTATAGTGAGGAACACCCTGGCCGCCAGCAACACCCTGGCCGCCAGCACCTTCCCCGCCCTCAGTCTCCCCGTGACCACCAACACCGACCCGGCTATCAGCATCGCCGCGGTTACCAGCACCGCCACGCCCACGCGCACCGCCGCCCTCATCACCGCGGTCACCCCAGCGCGACCGCCACCGCCTCAATAATCACCAGCTATTGCACGACCAGAGGAGTCCCCGGAAACGACAACATGCCCACCCTGATCAGCACCGGATTCAGCCACCCGTTCCGCAGCAACCTCCAAGAATTCACTTCTCTCCTCTCTGTCACCCTCTGATGCATTAGGTCCACGCCTCCGAGTTAGCAACTCTCCTCTTTGTCTGTAAGTTAGGTCCTTCTGAATGTGAAGACTCCTAAAACCATCCAAGCTCTTCAGCCTAGGGGCCTGCAAGAGCTGGTTGTGCCTGGAATGCTGATCTTGACCAAGTCAGTCAGAACAACATTGACACCCAAGTCATGGTACATACACTTCATGAAACTTTGCTTCCACCAGCTCAACGGTATCACACTCAAAACCTCTCAGCAAAACTGAGCACTTCCTTTTCTCCCTCTCATTCAGCTCCCTCACCTCTTCAAAGACATCCCTCCTAAACAGCCCAACTTCAGAAAAACCATCAGTGCCACGCCCTCCCAGACGACCAGTCTGTTTACTTTCCGACCAGTCTGTTTACTTTCCAGACTCACAACTGCATCCACTTCTCACACCCACCATCACACCTCTAACCTGCCCCACCAATGCTCCGACTGCCATCAGCCATTTAGAAAATGACTCCCGAAGATGGTTGACGGTCTCCGAATTATCTCGACAGTGACAACAGATATACCATATAGCACCCGACGAATTTGACCAAACAGCATCAATCAATTTCCCCTCAATACCCAAACACATGATCTCTGAGGGAAAATCCCTCCGACAAACACCACAAAAACACGCTGACCACTCGGCCTGGTATGGCAATAGCCACACGCCAAACCAGCGCCCGCTACGGCACCCTGCCCACAAAACCACCGGCGCGCCCAGCATTCCGCCCCCACAACCTCGCACACTCATGTGAAGAGTGTTGTTAGAAAGGCCTCCACTCTGGCAACCAGTCTGCTCCGTTTCACTGTCAATAGGAGTTCTGTTTTCATGGTGTCATTGCTTATAACTCATATAAGGACCATCTTGGACTACTGCTCTTGTATGGGGAATGTAGGATATTTTTGTGATCTGAGACTTTTGGAGTCTGTGCAGAGGCGGTGGACCAAGGAAATTGAGGGTCTGAGTGGAGTGAACTATGGTGAGAGCCTCAGAGATTTGCAATTGTTTTTGGTTAAGGAGAGGTTGTTGCGTTTAGATCTGGTGAAGTGTTGAAAGATTTTTCACTGTTCTGGGGAGTTTTGGTTGTCATCTCTGTTTCAGTGAGCTCCAGACATTGGCACACGTGGTTGTTCTTTCAAGCTGGTGGTTCCTTGCTGTCGGACCAACTATTACAGCAGATTCTTTTATTCTTGCAGTGTTCAGGTCTGTAAAAGTCTATTCTCTGATGTGGTGCAGTGCGATTTTCTCCGTGGCGTCAAGAAGACCTTGGCTGAGGAGTTGGGGGGGGAGGTTGTACAAGTTTTGCTAGGCATAACAGATTTGATTTTGTGGTTTCGTTTCTGTTTTGACAGTTGTGTGCAATTGTTGACTGTCTTCAGTGTTTTTAATTTGACCTATTAAGCGCAATCCGACCAGCGCCCTGCTGCAGTTTTGAGAGGCTTGAAACTGCTTCCACCGATAGTACCACTATCGGTGAAAGTGCAACCCTGGCAACCAAAGGTTGCCACTTGAGGGAATTGTATGACCCTCCTGGCTCTGGGGCACATCTTTGGGCTGCCGGGGCTGTGGGGGACTGCAAAGGTGAGATACAGTTTTGAAGTTAGCATGGCATGCATGATAGTAGTACCTTAGCTTCTATGGAGTACTTTGACACATTAAGAAGGAAATTTCTTGGATTTTATTTTATTTATATTTTAAGTGAAATATTAATCATAATTAAACACTGTCATAAATCAAGTTAGTCTAGAGTAACAAAAGGTGCTGGGAGACGTGAATGTTCCACTTTGGCAGACCATGTCAAGTTGTATCAATCTTTACAACATATTTTTTTAATTCAAGCTGCTCATTTATTGTTGAGTCTTAATTCTATGTTAACTATGGGTGAGGCTGAGCCACATTGCTTTGTGATGCAGATAATTGAGAGCCAGTACTTCATGACAAATGGAGCATCTTACCCTATCACACTAACCTCTCTCCACCAAATCCAAGACCTCCGGCCTCACTGTTCCCCATCCTCACAGCCAGAGAAACCTCATCTGTTGCTGTGATGATGGAAACTGTGGGGCAGAAAGAATCTGATTTGCCAGTCAATCCATACTTGCCAGACAGACCGTGGGGACAAAAAAGCTCAGTGGTTTGTTTGACAGAGTTTTTACATATAAGCTTTGGGCATTTCACTTTGACTTAGTTCTAAGGGATGGGCATATATACATGCTTCTTTGAAACTCAGGTTTCTTGTACTTGGCCATTTGACCTGCTCCTGAAGGTAAAAATAGTAAATAATATCCAACAACAAGAGAGTTGAGCCTGTTCATCTTAAAATATATAATCTGGAAAGTAGAAACTTTACAGAATAATTGTATCTCCTAGTAACAGAGCTACTTTTTGAGATATTTCAAAGAGTGAAAAAATTTTGCCAAGTCATCTTAGCTGGCACTATTTAGGGAATGGCCATGCATAACTTTTCTTGAAACTGTGACAATTGTGTCAAAGTTTTATTCAGGGACAAGTTGTTTACCTAGTTTCAGAGTTACAAACAACAGGAGTGCAAATCTACACCTCCGAAAAATATCTCTGAATCTGCTCCCTTTTTGTTGTTCACTAAATCTGCTTAGCTAATTGTCAATCATGTGTTTTCCCAACAGCTGTAATGGATGTGGCTCAGTCTAATGAAGATTGTTCTGTGACGGAATTTAATGCAGGATCATCAAATGATTTTATGAACACCAAGTCTCAATTTGTTAGGGATTTGTTGATGAACCGAATGAAATCCAAACAGGTTTCAATTTCTGTGTCCTCTGAAATTGAGAGAAGAGAAAATGTACAGTCTATGGTTCGACGCCGTGTTCTTGGACTCCCTAAATGCATGAGACCCAATGTATCTAATGTGATTGAGGAAGGCGATTCTCTGCTGGGACTGACATTCCATTATCAACAACCAAGTACTAGTACCACTCACAGTCACAAGCCTGTACCAAGTACTAGTACCACTATCAGTTACCAGCCTTTTTTCTCACTATCCCAGCATTCAACTGCACCTAGTAAACAAGAGGTTAAGCTTTCTCTTGAGCAGGATGAACTAAGGAAAAGATTACATCTTTTTCAACAAGAGAAGTTGAAACAAATTGAGGAAAAGAGTAGAAGAAGAGAACAACAGAGACATCTAGAGAGTTTGCACACAAATGCTCTCAGATCAAAACGAAAACTGGCCAAGCAAGCTTTATTGGAAAAAATTGCAAAAAAGAAGCAGAATGATGAAGTTTATAATAAGAAAATATACAATGAATGGCTTAAGAATCAAAGAAAAAACACTGGGATAGAAAAATCAAGATCACACCCAGAGCATGAACCATTTCAGTCATCCTCAGAGATGAAACAAATTCATATTCCTGGTGTTGTTTTTAATTCTTTGCTAGTGGACACAAATATCCCTTGCAATGGAAGTGCAACAAATCAAATACTCATCACTAGGGCCACCCATGTTGAATCAAATGTAAATCATTATGAAAGGTGCGCAGTTCCATCACTTTCAGAAACAATCTCTCCTTGTCAAGTAACTGATTTACCCAAGGTTGCCTCTACCCCACAAATTGTAGGCCATTCCAGTTCAGACCTGTACCCAGCTCTTGACAATACTGAAAATGTAAGTACTTACTCTAAAATCTAGACTATTTTGATTTGCAAAGTAAGAAATGAAAGGTCATCTTACACGTTTTTGCATACCAATTGTAGCAAGCTACTATTTCTCTTCAAAATAAAGACTTAGTTATATAATGGGATGGGCTAGATAACTAAATATATGTATCCATAATGACATCCTGACAATGTCATGGTGTTGTGTACGAAATGATTACCTATTTACAGAAATGTTAATTGTTATGTTTCCCAGCCTCATTGTGGAAATGTGTTGTATTCCTGAGTGTCATTATTTTCCGAGAAGATTGATGAGGCATACATGGTACATCATTTAAATGGGTTTTTGGATCATGATTCCAATAAAGTATTATGTTTAGTTAGGCTATCTTCAATGTCAAATACTGAATAGTTCACTTTATTTTAGCTAGTGTTCTTGGTTTTTATAGAAGAGATAACACTTTTATTTTGCCTGATCAATCCCATAAAATAGTTTGAGATTGCTAATAATTCAATTATCAGCAATCTCTTTTTTTTCCATAGTTTCCTACCTAGCTATGAAGTAAGAATGCTATTATATTTTTTTAATAGGCCTATTATCTGATCATAATGACAGGTAACAACATTAACTAAATTGACTGACTTCTGTTTGAACAATGTAAACAACAATAATAATAATAATTTTTTAATTCATTCTTCCCAGAGACAAAACAGCAAGACCAGAAAGGAAGATCATTTGAAAGATATTGGTAAGAGTGCAGGACACTTTCAGCTATAATTTGAAAGATATTGGCAAGAGTGCTTGGCGCTATTAGTTATAATGGAATATATTATGTAAGACATTAGTGTAATTGAGGAAAAAAACTTGTGAAGATAGCCAATCAATGTAATTATAAATTTGTCTTCTCCCAAGGTAACCATTGGCTAGCATTCTTATTTCTAAAGAGCATTCCCCTAAGTACCAAGATAGCTTATGTGCTAATAGAATTGGGACCTAGCATTAATTATGATCTGTTTTGCAGCGATGATTGCTAATGCATTATTCAACAGTACAGTTGTTGGAAATAGTTTTCACTGGCATCTGTCAACTTGTCAGGGTCTGGGGAGTGCATGCAAATCTGTTTCTGGATTCAATGCATCAACTTCTAAAATAAAAGAGGTTGGTGTCTTGTATTGCTCCTGCAACGTCTTGTTTAAGAAAGGACTTATTGTTCATCATAACTTTAGACAATAATAAAAGGAAATGAAAATTACTGGTATCTGTGATTTGTTGGATTTTTTTGTTAAAATAGTTGAATCTTGTGCATTATTCAAAGTTCTACTAGAACACTTATTATTTAATTCATACTTTTTGTTTGATGGTATATTGTACCAGCAAACTGAAGGTTTGCAGCTGGACCAAAGGTTGCCAGGGCACTTGAGGGATTGTAAGACCTTCCTGGCTCTGTGGCACATCTTTGAAACTTATTGTAACCTCCCTGAGATCCCTTGAAGACAGAGGCACCTCTGTCCTTTCCTATTCTTTATTTCCTTTTTATGATGGAAGGCCCCTCAGCTGAAATATGCAAGTGTAGTTGAGGAAAAAGCTGTTTGTAAGCCCATGTATAAATCCTTTGTTTTCTTAGTGTATGTGTGCTGGCGATCCGCATAGCTGTTAAACTTGTATTAGTTGAAGATTATTGAAACTGATCTAGTCTGCATTGCTGTAAACTTTCTAATGTGTTGGAGAGTGCTGAGATTGACCTAATCTGTGAAGCTGTAAACCTTTCTGGTAACGTTATTTTTTCTTGTACACAGAGGCTTGCGACTCTACTAGAATCAATGATCTTAGCTGTCCTGCAGGGAAGCTTGCAGTGACTCACATTAGGGCTCTGGTGGATATAAGCCCCTTATCTAAAATTGAAAAAGACAAAGGTTGCTTGTCTGTGCAACATTTACTAACATTTTTATGCATTTCTATGAGAAGGCTTGGTTAGAAAATTATCATAAGACACCTTGAACTTCTGCTTCATAAATGATACTGTAACCGTGGTGCACGCAGGGGGGACACAAAATGTCCGCTTGATTTTAGGGTACTGTTCAGTAAGAATGGAAGCCCAATCATTTGCTAAAGTCAAGGGTATGCAACTGTAGTTGTTGATATCTATATTTTATGTAAGCATATGAGCATGGGATTAGAATTAAGGAGCATGGGCAGGTAATCAGAAGCTGCAAATATAAAGATAAACAAAGAATTAGTCAATTGACACAGTCATAGTGCACCTGTTTAACCATCTGTGGTCAAGAAGTGACAAGAGGGGAATGTACAATGAAAAATGCCAAGAACATAACATGCATGCAGAAGACATGATGCAAAAGATAGAAAGAAAACAAGGGAACTCAAAAAAGGGGAAACAATGAAGATAAACCAGATGCTGTGCATAACCCTGAGTTGTACTGAAAGGAAACTTAAGCACTCAAATCAATCAGTATAAGCAAAATATAGATGATAAGCAAGTGTCAAAATATTGCAAACCAAAAACCCATAAGCTGATTAAATGCATTAAGAAATATGCAAACATGAATTAAGAAGCAAAGTAAAACTGAAACAATAAGCAGAAATCATAATAAGTAAGGTATGGCTACTCAGCTAGCCTTGACCTATAAACCTAATGACTATACCTACAAGTGAAGTAGTGCAGCCTATTGGACAAAGAACTCACCCTGTGCAGTAGTGGTAACATGCATAGGTATGATGAGCAAGCTGGTAGGCAAGCATTGGGGGATAAGCAAGTAGTAGGCTAGCATTAAGCATTAAATGCAATTAAAAGAGTATTCACATAAGATACTCTGAAACAAACAAAAATTTCATTAATTAAATGGATTAAGCACATACAGCACATATCACTGATATGAAACCTGGTAACATACAGAATGAACAAACAACAAATAGATTGGTGGAATCAAAGCCAGCCCAGTAACAGTACATTGATGATACCTTCCTTTCATTTCAAGAGTGGCCACCCTGCCAATTATTTTTGGGTTCCCTCTATTTGAAACACACTAGTAGCTAGCTATTAAATTAACAATGGATCTGAAATGAAACTGCAGATTGCCTTTCCTTAATTGTATGTATCTAGTGACAACAAGTTTGAAACTAGTTATGTAGAAAAACTACTTATACTTGTCTCCGTATAAGATTTTCAGCTCCTGTCACATTAGTTCTAAAATAAATAGCATGAAAACTTCTAGAGTAGGGTTTTAATATTGGTTGTAATTATCTCACCTGTTCACAAGAAATTATTTTCGAGATAGAAACCTTAATCCATCCTAGTCTATTACCACTGCAAAAAAAAAAGTTTTGTCTCCTCACCTGAAATCCACCAACATGTCAGACGTGCTAGGTAACACTGCAGGATTGGCTAACAACCTGCTGAGGTTCACCATTTGCTGGAGTCCTCACTTAGTATTGACCCTTTTCTGATGCACATCAAGCCCATCATTGATTATTGTTGGTTTCTGGGAAATGTAGGTTTTCTTGGTGAATTGGGCCTTTTTTCTGCTGCACATCAGCTCCAATCATAGATTATTGTTTGTCTCTATGGAATGTTGGTTTTCTTTGTGATTTTAGATTGCTTGAGTATAAAAAGGAGATGAACAAGAAGTATGGTCATGGACTTCTTTTCTAGACTGAAGTAACATGGCTTATTTTGTATGAGGTTGAGGTTTCTCAAGGTGGACCTTATTAAATAGTGAAGGGTTATCCATGGGTTTCCAGTGCACTAGAAAGCCTTGACACTCAAATCTAATCTATCCATGGGTTGGATAATGGTGGCCACCTTGGATGATTGGCCAACCTTGGGGGCCATTTTTTAAGTGCTCCTGGCTTGTATTGGAGTTTGTTAGAGTGTGAGAGGAGAAAGCTTTGAGTGAACATGGGTAAAAGTGAAGTAATGAGATGCTCAAGGAATGTCAATGCAAACGGAATTAGTATCCTCCTAAATTCTTACCCAGAGTGTGTTGCATAGTTTCTGGAAGATGATCTATGTGAGTTTGTTTAGCTTGGAGGGGATCTGCTTTTGCCTTGTTCATCATGTGACCTCGGAGGCTACTGGATGCTTTGCCTCTCCATGAATGTCTCTTGTGGCTGGCTTTGTTGCAGTGTCTTGTGTATGGGGCTTATGCTTTTTTTCCTCTTTTCTGTGTGTGTGGGCTTGTCTGTATGTATTGTGTCTGCACATCTCTTAAGGTGTACAATGGATTGTAATGGGCTGTGTAGTGTACTGTTGGGGTTTCCTGTTATTTGTATTGTGACCAAATTTGATTTTGTGTAAAATTTCTGTACATGTATCTAGGTGTTGAACTGTTGTCATGGTAGGAAATTGTTATTGTGTTGGAATAGTAGTTCTGTGAGTTGCTGTATGGGTGTATCTGTATGTGGTATGTATGGTACAGTGTGCAGCCGTTTTTAAATTTTCCTGTTATCTGTATGGTAGCATTATTCTGTCTTGCACTGAGTTTGTTACAATGATAGACCAGTGCGTTTTCATTCCAGTTCAAAAACCTTTGTTTGCATTGTTCTTAATTTTATAATGATGCGCATAACTGAGTTGGCTTATCCCTGCTCTGCTGCTCTTCACTGGTCTGTTCAGCTAATGGAGGAGTGAAACATGGTTAGAGACCATGTTTCAGAGCTCTTAATCTAAAGAACTCGAAAAAGAACTGGAATCATTCCTCCCGCCTTTTTTGTGCAAGCAGATTTCAACATAGTACTTTTGAATAAATTCAAAGTTGGTTCATTGTTCATTGACTTGAAAGGATACCCTGCCTGAGAGCATCTGCTCCTCCGTGGTCTACAAGTGCAGTGTTGCTCAGTGTACGTCTGAGTATGTTGGCTCTAGAACGCTTGCTCTCAAAATGAAGTAGCGGAGCATGTGGGTAGGAACATTTAAACTAGAAGCGGTCTTGCCAATCCACCTCTTTCTGCCATCAGCCCTCATTCAGAGACCATTGTAATATTCATGGTAATATCTCGTTCGTGAACTATTAGAGTAACATATCAAGGAATCTTTCTTTATTCGCTCTGTCATCTTTAACCACTCTAATAGTTATGAATGTAATCAATATTTATTCCATGGCTTGTTCTTTTGACAATCGGACTTGTTAGTATCCCATCTATTCTGTTGTTGAAAGTAGCTGAGGGGCCAGAATGTGTAGTTTTTAGGTGCACTATTTGCTAATAAACTTCCAGCTGTGAGCTTCCAGTTTTGAATTTGGCCTGTGCTTTAACTTTTTATTTAGTAAATTTTACTTTGTCAATTTCATGTTCCAATCCATTTCAAACTTTTCATTGCAGGTTACTTGTCTTCTCTTCTTGAGCTTGCAGATGCATCTCCAGACACTACTGAAGGTATGTATCCAGCTTGAAAATATTTTACTATCATTTTGGTTAGCCAATGTAATTTGACATGCATTGGGCGTAGGTAACCCAATGTTTTCTGAATAGTGTTGGTGGGACTTGGGGCGCGGGCCCCTGTGTAGCGATTAGTGTGCTAACAACAAAGTTGGTAGTGTTTTGAGTTTTGTCCCTTGTATGGAGCATAATTTTCTTATAGAAGTTTTGGTGGTATTTTGGCCCTTGTGTGGAGCATAATAATCTAACGGACGTATTGGTGGTGTTTTGGCTCCTGAGTTGAGTCTAGTGTTCTCGGAGCAATGTTTGTGGTGCTTTGACCCCTGTATGGTGCATAATTTTCTTGCAGCAGTATTGGTTGTGCTTGAGCCCTTTTATGGAGCATAATGTTGTAGCAAACCCTTTTATGGAGCATAATTTTGTAACAACCCCCTGCTGCTAGTGCTCCACCAGCAGGTGGTGCTTTGACCCCTGTAAGAAGCTTAGTGATCTAAAAGCAGTTTTTAAGGTGTTTGACCCCATTGTAGGGTTCTAGCAGATGTGTTACTGATGCTACGAACCTGTGTGGAGCCTATGCTCCCTCCCACGGCAGTGTTACTCAGACCACTGCGGAAGTCCTACATCTCCTTTCAGCGGCATCATGTATTAATCCTGTCCGCTACGTGTTAACAGGACTTGCTGCCTTGGAGCTGGTAGTGGCACAGGCGGTGCTGCTGGACCAGAGAGCACTGGCTACCCTACTTGTTGGGAGGACCCTCGTTTTGACCGAAGCCGGTTGGCGGGCCCTCGCTGTTGCCAGGATGGTGAGAAAGCAACAAGGAATGACACCACTTTGCTGTCACCTGCCGTGTCATAAAAATAATCAAAATTTGTCTCGTGGTGTTCACAATGAAGAAGTTAATTTGTTCTGTAGTTGGTCTTTCACAAGAAGTATTTTTTCTAAAAATGCTGCTAGAAAGGAGAGGTGTTCTTGAAATATAAATGTAGTGCCTTATTCCCCAATCCCTATTGACCGGCAGTAACTGTTGGACATTTTTTATGATGATCAGTCATATGTTTATCCTAAAATTAGCAATTCTACACCTGTTCTAGTAAAATTTTATTGCTAGTTATTGCATACAATAAGACTGGGAAAAAACAATCACGATTATGAAATTATTTTTCTTCCAAACAAAACTTTGGAAATGTTGAAATCATGGGCATGACAGTCTTTTTCACTTCTTTGCTTGATACCACATCTAGGTAACAAACAAAGGTAAATTCTCAAGCTAGTTCAATAAAAAAAAGTTAAATCAAGCAGGTCGCTTATATGTATATTTTTATTACAATATAAATTTTTGTCTTACATTGTGTGTGTGATTTAAAAACGTAATTATTTTTTCCCTGGTTATTTTATAATGTGATTCTATATTTTTTTGACAGCAAGAAGAACCTATTCTGCCTGTTCCTGTCAGAAGAGCTCTGCACGAACAGAGGAGTTCTGAAGATTTAGAACGACTGAGGGACAAGTGTTCTGAAAGAGGGCATTACGCTTCTCTGTCTCCCCGATACGGGCGACGGAAGGAGCAGCAAGGTGAACAACTGGACAAAAGACGCAAAAAAACAATAAAAACTTCAAGAAATACATATTTTTCTGATAACCTGGATGGCCTTTTGCACCAGCAAGATGAAAGCTCAAGTAATATCGGAACTCCTGCTGGATGGTCTCTAAATGATCTGGTTCATAAGAGCCCTCATTTGATGGATCACATTCCCTCAAACCAGGTTATTCCTACTCGTGACGTCATGATTGGAGGCCTCACCAGTTGCCATGCTGTGAATCAATCCGTTGATCCAGGCTTCTTCAGTTCTAAAAGCTTTGCTGAAGCCAGTGTCAGTTACGGTTTTACTGACGTCCTTACTGAAGGGACGAGCAACACCAAGGATATGTTCCCAGAAGTCGGTCTTGGTAACGAGAGTCTCTCCACCAGTCCTATAAGGCCAAACAGCAACAGGTGCTTTGACTGCCATCTCCTTCCCGTGACGGCCCCCGTCGTACTACTGGCTGAAGATGGTGCTAGGCTAGTCAAGGAGAACTTAGAGCTCGGAAAGAGCAACCGACTCATACCGGAGGAGTTTGCCACCATCAACGTTGATGAGGGGCTATGCCAAGACGAGCGGACAGGTTCGGAAAGGCTGGATCATGCTTGCTCAACAAGGCAGGCTTGAATTTTCCTTCGAGTAAAATGATGCTTTATGTATACAGGTATTAAACATGTATCATCAAAGGCGGTGTATGTAGGTAAACCACTACAGGTACAGCAACCGATTTTATTAGGCTTAAAAACAACTGTAAGACAAGCTTTTTTTGTGTAGAATAGATTCGCATGAGCTGGATCTCATTTATTTTGTTTGTTTATGTGAGAGGTAATAGGAGCTATTGCTCGTTCATTTCTAAATTTATTTTGTCTCCAATTGTTTTCAAATCTAGTAATTGGTGGTTGCATTCGCTTTGCCTTTAGTGTGGGATCGTGGCTTTAGATTTATCTTTTGCTTGCGCATGATAATTTGTTTGGTCACTTTACAATATGGCATTTTTTGTGTGTTCTATGGTTTTGGCATTGGTCATGCATAACTCGCAGGTGTTCATTCCATAGCGATAAGCCTCGTTGATTGCTGGGCGTTGCCACTGCAGCCCTTCCACTTACGCTGTCTGTGTCTATTGATATGGTAAAGGCTTCTACATAGACATAGTGAAGTTCCTCCAACCAAACCTGGCTTGTCTTGATTCTGATCACAGGAGATATCAACGGCCTCCCTAGTCAACTGTCTGCGACATTCACACGGAATTTCCTGAAAATACCAAATAGTTCTTCACTAACTGGATGGGACCTATTATGGTCTATAAACTGAGCTGGCCTCGTAATGGCCTAGAAGTCTCTCGTTCGTCAGTGTCTGCTGCGACCCATAGTGATTCCCGAGTTGACCGCCTAATCTGTGTAGGCTGTGCTCTGCAAACTAATATTTTCTTCTTTTATTCCGTGCATGGCACGCTTATTACTTGGCAACACTGCAGAATGCCGCGAACGAGATGCGTGCCATACTATTTTTCGTACAGACTGCTTTAACTCAAAACTGTTGAGATCTGTCCCTAACTCTATCTTGTCACGTCAGAGTGGCTCGAAGTGAAGCTGGTCTCTACAACCACAGTATAAATTCCTCCAACTTGATCACCCTCCCCCGTCCTTATGTTGGTCTAAGTGTCTCAAGGTAAGCGATATGATACGCCTTTGTATGTCTTCTAATATTTGATCTGTGAACATAAAGAAGCCTATGTTTTTTTATTGGAACTTGCCACTGAGCTGTAGTTGGAAAAAGGAGTGATGGAGAGGACATGAAGCGTTATATTACTTTACAAGTATGTTTGAGCGTTATTGCTCTTTCGAAACATATCTCTTTCAAATTTAATTTCTTTTTATTATAAAAATCAGTAACGTATTACTGAATTGCTTCCAGGCAAAGGTGTTTTCTCTCTATCTTTGCGGCATTATTTCTCAGAAAGCGAGTCAATACTGTTTATTATTATTACTGTTATTGGTATGTATCCTGCGTCTGACTGATTATGCTCCCGTTGTAGCTAATGGACTTTCGCCACGATTTGTTTGTGTAATTCTCATTGGTTATCTTTTGTTGCCGGCATTCTTCCTTGCCTATTGTGAGCACCAGACAGTATTACTGCTATTGGTTATAGAAGAAATGTAGCATTCATGTGCGCTTAAATTATTATCGGAAGTATGAGTTAATCGAATAACTGAATTTTGCTGGTCAGAGTTTTTTATCAGTCTTTATGTATGTTGATAGTGTTGAGAATTGTATAATGCATAGCTGGCTATGATGCAAGGGCTTAAAACCTCTCACCAGGGACGGTTAGTTTGCACTTTATGTTTAATCGATAGATTAAACATGCGCTTTATGTTTAATCAATAGATACGCTGTTAGCAGTCAATTGATGAGACAAGACATATTCTGGACAGTGTGAATATTACATGAAGGCGACACTTCGAAACTCTCCAGTAATTCGTAAAATTAAAACTCTTTATTCCTAAATTACCTGAACAGAATTCGTGAAGCCTCTTTAAAATAACTTTTAGTTTATTGTCAGTTTTCTTGTCTGTGAAGTTTCGCATATTGTGCTTTCTTCTGAACCTGTCCTCAGGAATGTCTCAACCAAATTGAATGTTTATTTTTTGTCAGGGTGATACCTCTTCTATTGTGAAACCTTGTAGCTAAATTTGATTGAGTTCTTGCTTTGAAGTATCCTCAGTGACCATACTGGATTGCCAGGAAGAATTCCCGGTAAGAACGCGTTAGGTGATTCCTGGAAAAGAATATTCTGAAAATCTCATTATATTTGTTTTGCCTTTTCTTGGCACCTACGTCGGTCGTGAAATAATGTTGATATTCATGGCAAAGCGAATCCGCTCACCAATACCGTATTGATCTGAGTGGTCTTGAAGACCCTTGCACTTCAGGATTGCAACACCTTGCACAAGCATCGATCAGCTTCGCCAGTGTGATCTCAACACCAGCTTAATACTAGTAAATGTCACAATATACGAAAGCCAGAGGCTGTACAACATCTGGCTTAAGTAAGTAAATGATTCCTTGGAGTAGTGTTGTCGCCAACAGTGGAAGCAGTTTTCCATGCGTTCAAACTTTATTATACCACCTTAGTGTTTCTTCACGCTCTTGTAAAATTGTATGTGTACATTAACTAGTACCTAAGTGTGAGCACAAATACACTAATTTATGTTTTACACAAATCCATTGTCGTGTGTATGCATGCATGCATGCGCTGGTATCTGTAGGACACACGTTAGCTAACATGTTTGAGAAGGACTTTCCTGGTACTTGGAGGACTCATGTGATTGTATTTGTAACTAAAGTCTGCGGGTATGACTAGGTCACTTCTGCCAGTACGAGTAGTCCATGTCTACTGCAACGAGTGGGACACGTTAACTGGTGCGAATAGAGCACGTCCACTGGTATGCGTAGGAGACATGTCCGCTGTACTTTTTGTAGGAAATACATAAGCTAACTGAAATGTGATAGAGACCTACGTCATCTGAGACCTGTCACACGCAAGTGGCAACCTACAACTTCCAGCGCGTTCAAACGCAAATTTACAGTTGACATGGCTTTTTTTCGACATTGATACTCATTCAGTGTAACAAGCACACGCTCTGCACTTGAATGAGCAGTTTTAGGGCTACATATCTATTCAGAATCCAAATTCCCTTAAATTATATAAGTGATTTCTGTGATACTACTCAGGTTACGGTAAAAAAAATGGCTATAGTCCATTCAAATATATTTCAGACATAGAAAAGCTTTTTCATAACCTAAAATTATTTATTTATTTTTAATTTTTAAGTAGTTGCGATTTCGAAGTTTAGTAGAGCATTACAACATGGATGCATTATGTGGGTCTCAAAATTATATTATTTTATTGTCAGAAGTGGAAGTGGAGCAGAAGTGGAAAGGCAACAAACGAGTGGGAGGAGGAAAGAGGTAGTGAAAGTGAGTGGACTGAATGTGAAAAGTAGAGCCGAAGAGTTCCAGCAGGCGTTGAAGGAAGAATATGACAACGTGAGAGGACAGGATCTGAGAGATGTGGAGGAAAATGGGAGACGTTAAGGGATGCGTTGCTGAGATGTGCGAAGAAGGTGTGTGGTGTGCGCCGTGTGGGCGGGTGCAGGAGGAAAGGCTGCGAGTGGT
>SDVV010003948.1:0-20739 GCA_016164225.1 Gammarus roeselii
AACCTCGCAATGCCACTCGATGCTCTTCGCAGGATGCTCTTAGTAAACCTCGTAATGCCATTCAATGCTCCTCGCAGGTTGCTCTTCGTAAACCTCGCAATGCCACTCGATGCTCTTCGCAGTATGCTCTTAGTAAACCTCGTAATGCCATTCAATGCTCCTCGCAGGTTGCTCTTCGTAAACCTCGCAATGCCACTCGATGCTCTTCGCAGGATGCTCTTAGTAAACCTCGTAATGCCATTCAATGCTCCTCGCAGGTTGCTCTTCGTAAACCTCGCAATGCCACTCGATGCTCTTCGCAGGTTGCTCTTAGTTAACCTCGTAATGCCATTCAATGCTCCTCGCAGGTTGCTCTTCGTAAACCTCGTAATGCCATTCAATGCTCTTCGCAGGTTGCTCTTCGTAAACCTCGTAATGCCATTCAATGCTCTTCGCAGGTTGCTCTTCGTAAACCTCGTAATGCCGTTCAATGCTCCTCGCAGGTTGCTCGTCGTAAACCTCGTAATGCCATTCAATCCTCTTCGCAGGTGATGACATGATCCTGCTGGACACACATTTCGATGCTCGGTATATTATGAAACCACCCAACCAGAGGTTTTAGTACAGAACGGACAGTGTACTTGATGGGACCCTGCAGAAGTACGTTAACAGAGAACAGTTGCTTTACTCATCAAAAAAACGATGAGAAAATACTGACATCTCTAAAGAACTTCGCAAATTGAATACGTTTACCGATGACTGATCACTTTTTTGGCCCAATGGATGCTAAACTGCAGCTTTTTACAATGTACTGTTATCCTATGTTCTCCTATGTTCGTAATGCCATTCAATGCTCCTCGCAGGTTACTCTTAGTTAACATCGTAATGCCATTCAATGCTCCTCGCAGGTTGCTCGTCGTAAACCTCG
This sequence comes from Gammarus roeselii, assembly GCA_016164225.1. Classification (NCBI taxonomy): domain Eukaryota; kingdom Metazoa; phylum Arthropoda; class Malacostraca; order Amphipoda; family Gammaridae; genus Gammarus; species Gammarus roeselii. The sequence goes on from SDVV010003948.1 coordinate 908, forward strand.
TAATGCCATTCAATGCTCCTCGTAGATTGCTCTTCGTGAACCTCGTAAATTCACACCATACTGAGTTGGAGAACATAGGATAACAGTACATTGTAAAAAGCTGCAGTTTAGCATCCATTGTGATCAGTCATCGGTAAACGTATTCAATTTGCGAAGTTCTTTAGAGATGTCAGTATTTTCTCATCGGTTATTTGATGAGTAAAGCAAATGTTCTCTGTTAACGTACTTCTGCAGGGTCCCATCAAGTACACTGTCCGTTCTGTGCTAAAACCTCTGGTTGGGTGGTTTCATAATCTAACGAGCATCGAAATGTGCGTCCAGCAGGATCATTTCATCAGCATAGCTAACCAATCACATTAACTAGAGGCTGTATTGAGAGGCTGTATTTAGGGGATCAAATTATGATCATGTTTGTGTTATGAGGGACTTCAACTGCAACCCATGCAGCAGAACATTTAGCGAATAGCAGATACTTCTGGCGGACAGTGAACTAGAATTTGTAGATGTTGCACTGCTGCCACTGGACACGCATACTCAAGGTAATCACAACGGGAGATGAGTTAAATGGCTCGATCACTTTGCTCTTACCCCAGCACTTGCCAGCAATGCCACGCGGGTGACTTTGTTGTCACTACGTGCGCTCTCTATAATGGCACAAACGAATGCAACCACTCAATCTATAAACTGCCAGTCCAATGACACCGCAAAAACAAAAATGTATTGTTCAATTCTTATCAATAAGCTAACTGTTCTGACACCAAAGTTTATTCAAATACATGTAAATACTGATATGGATAAATTAGATGAGTTCTATGGGTGTATATGTAATGCACTTCTGTTGTCTGCGAGAGAAGCGTTCGGGATAAAAACGCCGCGCGTAATGCACCGGGTCCCGGGCTGGACCAGGCTTGTGGCTGTCTAGCACGACACCAGCGTAGCAGCCTATGTGCAATGGCGAAATGCCGGGAAACCGCGAAATAGCCCCATGCATCGGAAATAAAACAGAACAAATAACGCCTGCAAATACGCTCTTCGATTCTGTAAGAAACATGAGGACAAATTACATACAACTAGTTTATGTGAGAAAATGATTAATGGGCGGATGATCGACTTCTGGAAAGAGATGAAAAATCTGAAACCGAAAGACAGCTCTGTTACTCAATGTGTGAATGGAATAACAGGGGAGGGAAATATTGCTGAGATGTGGCGCAATCACTTTGATGGTACAATGAACAGTGTCAACAATGATGCTGACTCGAATATCGTGAATGAGGCACTTAACCAGGTAAACAATAATAATGATGTGTGGGAGCTTCGATCAGCGGTCAGCGGTTAGGAGATGTGGGAGCTTCGATCAGCGGTTAGGAGATTAAAAAATGGAAAAGCTGTAGGGAAGGATGGTATACCAGCACACGTCTTCAAGTATGGTCCTGTTCAATTCCTGCATGTCATGTCTACTTCTTTCACTGGCTGTCCCAAACCTAACTACCTACCAAAGCTATTTATGGATGCAATTGTAAAACCTATTATTAAAACAAAGACAAAATGTGCGACTGATGTAGGCAATTACAGACCAATATGAATTACTACTGCCGCATCGAAGTTACTAGAAATTGTGATTCAGAACAGGCTTGGCGAATGTCTACAAACAACATCAAACCAATTTGGCTTTGGGCCTCAACAGAGAACGGAAATAGCTATATTTACCTTAAAACAAACTTTTTTCTCGTCAGTAGAGGCTTGCCAATGTATATGTGTTTTCTAGATGCCAAAAAAAGCCATTGACCGCTTTAATCACTGGGCGCTGTTCAAGATACTAATTAACAGGGAGGCGCCTGTGCACCTCGTAAAACTACTAAAATACTAGTACGAACAATAACAATGTGCGGTACGATGGGGAAACTCAACATCAAATCCGTTCCGAACAACCAATGGAATAAGGCAGAGAGGCCATCTTTCGCCTTTTTGGTTTGCAAATACTTAACTGGCACTCGTTCTTCTTGGAACACCCACCAGCCTCCTGGATATGTTATTGTATGCTACTCGTAGTTTGCTCATAGTACCCCTCGCAAATTTACACTACAATGAGGTGCAGTATATAGGATAACAAAACGTTTTAAAAAGCTGCAGCTTAACATCCGTTGAAAAAAGTTGCATTTTCTTACAAGATGGTTGCCAACCGCATTTAACTTCCGGTGTTGTTTTGAGATATCGTCATTATCACACCAGTTATTTTTTATTAAATTGTCAAGTAAGGGAAACGTACTGCTGTTTGACATATGTCTGCCTTTCCATGTTGGGGGCCTATTGTACATACGTGAATGGTAGGCTGCGAGACGTCCCTGATAAGTTGGCTAACAGGTGGCTATGTGTTTTCCTAGTCAAAAAGTGAGCTTTAGTATATACATAGTCATGTGGGCGAGGGACATACAAATGTATCCAGTCGCGCTTGTCGCCAACTCAACTTAGGAATATATGTCACGTATTTCAGCTCTACTCTGTCTTGTCTCCATGTATGTTCTTTTGGTGCGTAATTTGAACGTATTGGTAGGAATGCTGTCAAACTTGTTCCTGTGTAATCATTATTGTACCATCGAATGCTTCAATAAAGTTAATTATCATCATTATTATTAGCACATCAGCCCTGAATGTGACACCCAACACGACTTTGAGATAGCCCGTCGTATAGACTTTCTACACACACATCGAATAGGAGGCCTACTTGCCTTATCCCATAAGTTGCTCAGAGGCCGCACTAATTTTCGACTATGGAATGTAGACAAGATATTCAAGTATATACACACACTAGTACCGTTTGAAATGTTGCTAAAACATAACTTCATCCGTGCAGTAAGGCTTCAGTTCACCTTCAGCAGAGGTCTGTGTCCGTCTTCCGTTCACAATCGACGTTACGATCAATTCGAGTCATGCAAGTGGAGTTCCAGTAGCGTAGCCCATGAGCACACGCGCGCATGGTCGGTACTTCCTCCACACCCACCCTTCTGTGCTGCGTTACAGCACTTCAGTATCGACCGAGGCTACCTAGCTACCTACCTACAGTTTGCTCCGCACCCGACCGGCCTTGTGGTGTTTACTACCTACTGCCACTTTCAATTACCATTCCAGTGGCTTAACAAAAACAGTGGTCCAGAAACCAGCAGCACTAATCCCAAGTGTTCAACAAAAGTTCGGGCATGGAGCTGCTGTTCAAACAGTCTTTGAATAAACCATGAGCAGTGCTAGGCACAACCTTATTCTCAAGACACTCGAAGCTATCTAGAAGATATAATGGTATCTTGGATTGAAATGTGAGTTTTATTTCCAGCAATCTGATATTGCATCTAAAATACATTTCTTTTGAGGTATCTTATCATTAAGTGCAATGATACTCCTAATCTCACCCTACAAGTTCTTTTGTGGTATCTTATCATTAAGTGCTATGATACTCCAAATCTCACCCTACAAGAGAAATGGCACGCATGAGAACGAAAGGCTTAACCGGAAATGATGGGAACGGCAATCATAAAACGGTCACATGAAAGATCGCGACTCCCCAACTGGTTCTAAACTGCGGTTGGTCAAGCCGAAGTGGCGCAATGTACCGGACTGCAGTGGAGCCAATGTAGAGTGGTAGGCAGGGTAGGTTGTAGGATGGAGACTCTAAGCCCGCTACAACATCTTATTTATTTGAGATATGCCGATAACACCTTCTAAGTCGATACCGATACTTCTTGGATACTAAAAAAGATTTGGTTTAACACCTTCTTGTTTTAAAAGCATATGCATCTAATTCTTCACTATTGCAATCACCTCTCAACATTATCAACCCTTTGAATCACCATGCGATTATTGTATATACGAAGTACACATTATTTGGGTATCCAAAATATACATATTTTAATTTAATTATTAGTATTATAAATAGAAAGGAAGTTATGGTGGTATCACACATCTACCGATACCACTGCATCGGTACACATGTGATATTTACCACACAGGTGTATTACTCTGTACATCTCCAATATTTACCGCACTGCCGTAAGTAATTGTCTATGCTAAGGGGTCTTAGTCCAGGTACAGTAGCGAAAGAAAATTCGTTTATAGATTGTCTACAACCTAAAAAACAAACTTGACTTTTTTCACGTGGAATTTAATTTAATTGAAAAAATTCTGACGGTATTATATCAGAACGAAGCTTCTCAATAAATAATATAAATTAAATTTCCGATTAGTTCAAAGGTCGTGCGGTAAATGAAGATAGAAGATTTTTCTGAATCTCCAATCAAAAACGAATTTTCTTTCGCTACAGTATATACTTACATCTTTGAGCTAATATGAGCTCCTGCAGTATGTAATATTATAATTTATTATTGATGCGGGTAATTCTTAAAAGCCAATTGTGATAACTCATATGAACCCCTTTGCAATTTACAACAATGAATTGGATTTTCCAACCGAACAAAAAACCTAAATATGCTCACAATAAGAGCACTTGCAAAGTTACTTATCTTCCGTTTTGCAGATCCAATATTTTGGCCCTTTTGTCCTGCTCTGAACATAGGGCTAGGGCTGGCTGGTGCAGCGCCACGCCTGTACACAGACTTATACATTAGAACACGCCAGCATAGGAAGGTGAGCGAGTTGAAACGACTCCTATCGGCTGTTTTGGCTTTGTTGTGAACAAAGGCACTGTTTATCGTGACCATCAATGGAGGACGTACAATTGTGCGCTAATAAGAGGCTTTGGGAACAAAGATATCAGTCCATCAAACACCCACTGTACAAATAGCTGAGTGTGCTCCGGCACCGGGTATGATGGTATATTGGGCGCTTCAGAACTCAACCACTGACTCAGCCATCCGATCAGGACTCGTCTAGGCCTTTACAAATTAGCGGCTGGAGGAGGCAGGCTGATAACAAAATTATACGCGCTGCACATCAACTAAAGGCAAGTAACCTTTTTTATAATCAACATACATAAATCAGCGACCACCAAAGATGACCGCTACTAAACTTGGGTATATTTGGAGGGGAATAAACAAAACGGGGTATACGTTGTACAGTACCATTGAAATATACATCAGTATATTAGAAGAAAGAGTTTCAGATCACATGCAATGCTGTAATACTTACAACAATAACAACAGTCGCATCAAAAACAGCAGAAGCAGCACAATCATCCAACTGCAAAAACATCAGCGGTATCGCAACATCACCAGTATCCCTAAAACACATGAAGCCGGCCGCCATTTCCAGCAGCCGTATTTTCATCTAAAATCCAATTAATTAGGCGGCTATTTTATGGAGTGTGGCCCACTAATAACGTACTTTTAATATCCCTTGAAATGAGCAGGCGCGCTTCTGCATCAGCAGGGCAGCGGGCAGAATACAGCGCGGGTATCCCGGGGTAACCGGTGCAACGGTGTTCCGGGTACGCAGTCACGCGCGGGGCTACAATAAAGCTGGCTCTGCTTAGCAGCGAGCTGCCTGTAATTGTGTTATAATGCACCTGCTACTAATAGTAGCACCAGCTACTAATCCAGGCAGAAAACTTTTGGGCACGGTAAGATAAAGGAAATAAAATATTTGCAATGCTACTAAATACAGCACTTCGGAATTAAATTGTTACACACTTGCAAACAAAAATTAAAGATCTCAACTTCGACAACTGAATAACATGATACATTTCTCGGGTCTATTAAAACTTGTAGGCAGTTAATTCTGGAATGCATTTACCTGCAATAATGGTGAATTAGGGTGCAAACGAATCAGTTTTATCAAATGCGTCAGATTAACTTATTAGCGTCGTACTAATCAGGGAAAACGAGTAGGAATGAAACTGTTAACTCATTAGTGTGTCATACGAATCCGTATAAACTAACAAGTGTTAGAAGATAAACTAATTCGCATCGTGTGATAAACTAATTATTGTCATGCAATCAATTCAAAATTTCAACCGGTGTTAACAAAGGCAGTTCATTACGCCTAAGTTTACGGTATGTTTTCAATTATTATTTGCGTGGCTTATCTGTATGGTAAAAATAATAATTAAAATATTTTAAACAATTATAAAAACTTCCTTGCGTTTTGAAATACCCCACTAATTTTCAGCACATGTACACGTGGAATTCTAAAAAAAATAAGGTTAGATTCATGTACAACTTACAATTCGAATTAAAAATTACACAGGAGGAGCACACGTTTTATTTATTTTATTGAAAAACATAATAGGCTAATCACGGTAAAACTTTGCCAGCTTGCTTGAACATAAACATTCCCTATCGAAATCGATTTTAATATACAATATGAATTGTAAATAACATTTGAACGTCAAATCTGGCAACTTCGGCTCTTCAAGAAATTATGGATCAGTTCACTCCTTGACATAGCGTTGACAACATGACTCGTTTGTCAAATGAAGATATGCTGTTACGAATCCGGCACATGGTGCGGCCGATGGTGAAACAAGACCGGCTGCTAGAGACACGTTGAAGTTAAAAACTTGACAACTCAGTATCTGGAAAATTAGGTAGTTAGGAGTTTTTTTGCTACTAGAGAACAAGTGCTCAACGTGGATGCTCCTACCTACTGCCAAAGTTTGTGCCTCTTGTTCTCTAACGAATATATACATTTTATAACATACCCAAGTGCTGAAAAAGAAGACCGCAGTGCACAGAGTCATCACTACACAATGATTACTAATGCACTACAACACAAACGTGCAAAGGGGCCAAGTTGGGGAGGGAGGGGAGGGGCATCATTGTAGCCTGGGACCCGCAGGGCTAACGCGCCACCACCGCCCATAATAGATAGATTAGCTTGCTATTAAAAACTCATCAATTAGCAGCAATACACAAAGGGGGCGCGGGGAGGAGGTTGCATAAAAAGAGGTGACCAAACAAGAAACCTTCTCTACGAACAGTACACCGAAAGTGACTAATTGCTGGCCCAATGACATGATGATGCCGGCTAGCATAATATAATGAATGTTGTGTTCTTAGGACAGAAAGTTGGTTCGAGCATGTGCGATTACCTAGAACACTGAATACTTTTTCCACGTTTGCAGCTGAAATGAGAATTTAATGAGTGAAAACTGGATCATTCTTATCGTCACCCCAACCATATAATTAGAAATAAAAAATGAAAAATCCTACTAGCCACATGATTACCAAAACAAAATATTCGTTAGGCTAAAAGTTTAAATTTTCCGCATAAGAAAATGTAGGTCAACAGAAAGTTTTCCAATTCTGTGCCCTTAATAAACAATACCTTCTCGTAGACCCGTCGATGGGATCATATTCTTAGTTTTCACCATTTCGACAATATTTATGTGTGGTTTCATCTTGGTGGCCCATGAGTAGCATGTCTACCCTTCCTTTGGTCTGCCTTTGTAAGCAGCTGTATGTTCGAGGGTTCCTAACCCCGAGTGAGACATTCTGGTCGGTCACTTGATGTTGTAAGGTCAGTCCATGAACGTCATGGGACTTAATAAGGCTACCAGCGCAAGCCGAAGAGGTAGCGTCACAATCCCTTGTATGACTTCAAGGAAGAACCAACGTAGCGTTCAGACTTTACGAACATATGTTTATACGGTCTCACTTTGTGACCATTGTTGTTTCTGTGTTGACACTGCAATACCAACAACAATCTCTATTTAAGGCTATGATTTATAATGTAAAATCTAAGAGCAAGACATTTTCCCAGCAATCCTATTTAGTTATGAGCATCAATGTCACCTTCACAACTCACTATCACGACCCAACGTCCTTTGTCCTCTCAACTTATTCTACATTACTCTCTTTCCCCACGGGACGTAGGATGAGCAAGCAACAATGACAATAAGTCACGCAAGATCTAGTTTGGCCATCATTTTATTAACCCCCTCTCCCTCCAGTGCTCGGCGTTTCTTATCTAAAGCCTCCCCTCAACCCGCCCTCCCTCCGTTTCTCATGACCCTTCCGTCATCTATTACGTTTATGCTCACCCCGCCCCACTCTTCTACATCTTCCGCCAAAGATCCCCTGAACTTAAGTAGAGACCGACCTCAATTAAATATTAAGACGATTTTACGACTGAAAGCTATTTTTTAAATAAGAAGTTAAAATGTTGTATATTTAGTGGAAATGAGTTCCCTTCATGATACACACTCAAGCCACAAGGTAATTTACGGGCGGTTGTACACCTGTACATTTCCAACGTTAGTAGAGGAAAACGATGAAACGATCGTCATACCTCTCTGCCGAAATTAAGAGGACGGTCAGTTCATATTCAATTGAACAAGATTAGAGGGATGTTGTAGGAACAAAAGAAAAATGATGACACCAATGCCGCAAATTGAAGAACTGTCAAAACGTATTGTTAAACAAGCATATTAATTGATGACGGATTAGTTGTATCCCAATAGCATTTACATAACACACATTGCGTTGTTACACAGGTATTTTGAGGTGAACAATAATTCAGTGTCGTTTTCGTTCCGCAGTCTCATAAAGCTTTACACGAAAAATCACCTTTGCCATCTTCCTAATGAATAAGAAAAAAAAATAACTTCACGAAGAAAGAGTAGCTCTACTAAAGGTATATTTCCGTCAATTCTAGTGAAATAAGGTTATATATCCTCGAATGTCTATTTCAATAAATTCGGTAACCTAGATATTTAAAAAATCCACGATTTAAAAAGGTTCAGCATTGAAGATGGAGTGTTGCATTTTACTTACGCAGGAGGTAGAACGAAGCCCTCTACAAACATTCTACAGCCCGTCTCCACGTCTCTGTATTGGCCCGTTAGAGCTTAATTACAGTGAGGAATCTCCTTTGCGCCAGATCTCCTCTTCTATCTTTGAGCGGCAGCTCCCATGGGCTGCTTCGCTTCCCCCAATGCGGGAGAGAAGAGGGAGGGGGAGAGGAAACAAGGCGGCACCCCCACCGGTTCCCCGAATGGATGTGCTGTCGCGCTGGTGCCGCCGGCGGCGACGGCATCGAACCATGGGGACGGTGGTGGTGCTTGTGGTGGTGACGGCAACGGTGTAGCAGTGGTGAAGCGGCTAGCTTCATGAGCGTGGTGGTGCAGATTTCATGAGCGTGGTGTTGGATGTTGCAAGCGTGGTGGTGGATGTTGCTAAAACCTAATGGTGAATGTGACAAGAGCGTAGAGGTAGATGTTGCAAGAGCCTGGTGGTGGCAAGGTTGACGAGGTATGGGTTGATGCGATGGATTGGTAAATGAGGTTTTCAGACTGGGCAACGCAGCGGTGGCTGAGGTACCAACAAAGTAATGGGGCTATAACGGTGTGGTTGGGGTGGCGGTGAAGGAGGTCAGGCTGGTTTAACTTGTTTCCCTGCAGGACTTTACACTCCTCCCACGACACATAAAATAAAAAATGTGACATTATAATGAATAGAATCTGCAATATTCACAGAATAATAAGTGTGAAATGTTATGTTTTCCAATTAAATAAATATTTGGAGATGAACTTTTTACATTCGACAAACTGTGTCCATAATCAAGCTGATGAAACAAGGCTCTAGTTGCACGACACATTTGGATGGCTTGACGAACAATGTAGTCTCAAACAGTATTGAGGTATTTTCAGTAATGTTGAGATAACCACAAATAAATTTCGCTCATCGTTAGACCAATGATGTTGTTAGGCATTACGTTTAGACAAGTTCCTAATGAAGTCTATAAATAAATTAATCAAAATACCGCTCATTTTATAAATTTGGCCAAAAATCGTAACGTAAGATTTATTATAAACTTGAACAACTTATCTTCAGCTACTGTAAGTTAATCATCTTTCACACACGCGTTTTAGCAACAAGTTTAGCCTCATTCCTTTCTCAGCAGTGAACCCTAGAGAACTTCGTCTTTTTATAAGCCCTACATCCTTTACCATCCCCTACACACCTTCCTGCTCTTATACATAACGTAAACGCACTAAAATATTGCATGCCACATAATTTATTGACGTAAAATTCGTCTAGCAGCGCAGTCCCCGCTTTCAGGTTTCTCTTTTTATACAACGCTAGTCGAGAACTCCCCTTTGAAAACGTATGTTTTCGCTCGATATTTTTCCGCCAACCTTGTCAGTAGAGCATGAATAGTTGAAGTAGAAAAACGCACACAGGCCGCCGTAGATTCATGTATTAATAAGTAAATGCCTAGATGAAATTCATATTTTTAACCGAAGGTAAGGACGATGATATCATGTGAGCGTTTGTGCTTGTTATACAGATTTAATGTTTGTAATAAATTGTATAGCAGCCGCACGTAAATTTCCCTTAATATAAGGTCGCTGGCAACTTGTGGCAACTCTATCCCGCCGCTAGCGTTCGTTCGCTCGCTCTGTAACAGCGATCGTCGTGCGAAGAGAAGAGGGAGCAATGCTTAGCAGCCATCACGGCAAGCTGCGCTTGTGTTACCACCGGCCGACGGCTCACATGGACCTTGTCTAACCACTTTACAACGACCGACCGTCCGAACAACAGCACCGCCGCCGCTGCCTCGTTCTCCATCAGTACCACTGGGCTCTATAACAGCTCAGCCAACTACCACTGCAGCAGTCAGCCAGCTAAATTATTAGTGTGCAATGGGAGCAGGAGAAGTAGTAAGACGCTGCAAGGTGCTGGCGGCCGTCGTTTCTTGCATGCCCATCTGTCTTCCTATTGAACTACGAAACGTTCTTAAGCGCTCTTCCTCTGGTAGGTAGGTTGTCAGTACAATGACTGGATGATGTTCTATGATTAGGTCCCTCATCACTTTTAATGAGAATTCAGTTTATCATGGCTTTTTAGGGTGATAATGTCGATGGCCTTATCATAATTTAGCCATCTCGTTCGGATAAATTAGGTACCGCCTTCCTTCTCTTCTTGGCCTCGCCATCTGCAATGCTGCCGTCTCCCTACCCCTTCAACCCGCCTCCGCCGTCCTTCCCACTCGACGTCTGGAGGAGACTGCGCTAAAAATTAGATGAGAGGAGAATATTTAGAATTCGTAAGTCGCTCTTAGAGCTCCGGGGATTGCCTTCTTTCTCCACCCCCTTCACTCGCCTCCTTTTCTCCCTGGCCTCACACCGTACCATTCCCCCCATTTAATCACGTAACCCAGTTTTTATCATCTTACCCTCCAATTGAGATGCGCTGCAATTACCGGTCTCAGTTCTGCTTTTCAACTGCCCTCTTCAAAGTACTGAGCATGACAGGCATGGTGTAATTACGCATAAAGGCACATGCAACCATAAAGGTTTGCCAGCTGAACGTAAATGGTGATTACGTCGAAATTTCAACGCGAGTGGATCGAAGAAAGTGACAGATTTGGTAATGGAAGACGCACATAGATAAATTACCGAATTAGTTCACAGCGGGCAGCTTACTTTGAAATGATAATTGGTTCAAAAACTCACGATGTAATTTAAATAACAGTATTACATATGCATGTACTAAACTCTTAACATTCAAATCATTGGCCATAGCTTGGCATGCAAAAATGCTGAAATCTTTTACGAGTTTGTTGTGATAATTAGATGAGATAACTGATCAAGCACTTCCTCTAACTAAAACCGCCTATCGTGCTCAACTTCACAGTGCAGATCGAGTCCAATCTCCATTATACGATCAGTTCCCAGCGCACACTATTGTTACAAGGCATGTTGTATGAACGGATCCTTTATTCGCCAGGCAGCAATAAAGTAATGTTATGCCAACGTCCACGCTCTGCTATTTCTTGCAATATAGTTGCAGCCTAGCCTCTACTTCCACTTCCCCTAGCGAGCGAACCATTCTGATAATGGGAGTTAGGCAATAACGGAAAAAAAATCACATGGACGAGGTGAGAAGAAAGTGCGGGAAGTGAGCGAGTGCCGTTTTTCAGAATTTAGCGTTCACCTTTCACGTCCAACTGTCAAAATAACTGTGAACAAGCACTTGGAACGGACAGTGAACGACGCTTGTTCTTTCTACTTTCTTACTTTTTAGTTTTCTTGTTGCTTGGTAATAGTATGTCATACGCGCGGGTAGGCTAAAAATACCACTGGAGCCAAAAAAATTTTTTTATGCAGGTGCATTTCGATGTTAATGAAGTGATCGACAATAGGCAAGGTCGTTGGCTGACCGACACTACATGAAAAATATGGACAATGCTGTGGGAAGATCATTGTACTGGCTTCGCATTTGTAGTTTCAGATTTCATTTTATGGCATTCACCAATATAATTTGAAGAAAATCTATTCAAACACATCGAGGAATCCTTTTTTTTCAGAAACCCTTCCAAGAAACACATATGATAGGAGACCCAAACTACCACGAACAGTTCAACTTACTTGAGATGTCGAATGACACCTTGAAGTAGAGTTATTGACACAACATTTCATCTATCTGAGTTAATTAGAGCTACGGATTTCAGACTGCACCAGGGTCAGTGGAGTACGTCGTACCCAAAGCAACCTGCCAGTAACAAAAGGAACTACGACGGACAACTCATAAACTACGTCTCATGTAGAAGGCGTACCTGCACAGCTAAATCAGACCATGTAATCTTTCCCGGTACAGAAGCGAAAGAAGAATCGCTAGGAGACAAACGACATTTTTTAAACAGTATATTCAACTTCACATGGATTTTTTCGATGCATTTATTACTGAATAAGCCTTTAAATTCTGCAAATCGGACATTACCCAGAAGTTTTCATTCAAAGCGAAAGCTTTTCACTTGGAGGTAAACTTACTTTGCCTACTTGTCTTAACAAATGCTCCGTTACGTTATAAAATAAAGTTTCCAGCGCGCACCGTCACTTTTCTTGCACATTATTTTTTTCCCAACAAATATATGAAACTTGTAAACTTATGACAGGGGTCTCGCCTTGTGATTAAGAACACTGAATGTTTTCAGCGTTAAAAGGTCGGATTGGAATTAAGCGGTCTCAAAGGAAATGTATGGATTCGAGTCTCATTGAAAAAGTTTGCCAAATTGCGACAGCTGTATAGTAACCTGGCGCAGTGACAACCGAAAGTTTTATCGGCGACCCTTTGATCACAGTTTCGATCACTTTGTAAATTGATGATCTATTTATTATCTGTTAACTGTTATGATTCCACAAGAACAGGACGCAGTGGGTTTGAACAACCTATTTCGGCTTTGACGGAATTCGTTTGTTTACAACGAGTTACAGATGACGCCTCATCTTTAATTATGTACTAATTCAACTTAATTTGCAATACATAAACTTAACAAATGTAAATTTATATTTCAGCGGTAATTTCAGAAGATTTAAGGATATACAATTTATTTTGGTGCAATGACATGTTGACACGTAGCAAGTCTTCGTCAGCGTGAGCTGTTCTGGAGACATTTGCAACTTAGAATAATTTAATATTAACTTATAACTAAGGTTGAGGAGTAAGGTCCATCAGCCGATGGACATTATTGAAAGGCATCCTTTATTCTCCACTTTTTAATATGTCGATACAGATGAAAGCATTTCATTGGACATTGATTTCAAGAAAAATAAGCAAAGTAAGTATGAATACCGACGTTTACTTTTTCTTGACTATTTACTGTTTCGACTGACATTTACTATAAAAACTTGAGAGCAGAAAATGTCCGACATGAGGTGGTCCTTACATTACTCACATACTGATTGCCGTACGATGACACCAATTTGAAACTAGCTGCACAGTAAGCATGACATATCAACATATGCACACGAAAAAAAAATCGATGAGTCATAATCGATGGGTTCAATAAATGAACGGATTTCTACATGAACAAGATAATTGGAAATTTGAGCATATGGAGCCAGAAAAAAATAGATTGAAAGCATCCATAAAATGAAACATAAAGAGTTGACCTAAATTTCATAGCAGAAGTAAATTAAATTTGAAGAATTTCTGCACGTACCAGTTCAAACAGGTATAATTTTAATTTACGTTTGAAGGAAGCCAAACTTCTACCCGTCTTTATATCTATGGTAATCGAATTCCAGGTTTTAGTAGCTCTGTGTTTTAAAAATAGTTGGGACTGTGTTGACGAATTTTTGGAAATGTGCAAATCCGCATTGTTGAGAAGATCATACATAGGATTATTTCTAATGTAAAAGCACCGTTTTCAATGTAAATCAAATGATTCAAAGCTTTGTAGACAATCACCGCAGTGGAATAGTTAATGATGTGACTCAGTGGGAGAATGTTCCATTGACATAAGAGAGGCAACGTGTGGTCACGTCTGCGAGCATGTAATAGTGTTCTGATGACACGCTTTTGACTAAGAATGATAGGTCTTAAGTTTGTTTTCTAGGTAGAAGCATACACGTTTACACAATACGTCAGAAAGGGATGAATAAGACTATTTTATAAGACTTTTAGCAGGAGTAAAACAATTTATAATTTTGTAAAGGATACCATACGATTTGGATAATTACCTGGCAGCAAATTAGACGTTATCTTTCCAGTTAAGTCTCTGATCTACTATTAAACCGAGAAACTTTGTTTCTGCTTCATATACAACCGGTTGACCGTTCAATTCGACTTGTGTTGGGAATGGGTATTATCCTCCTGGAAATTATCATGACCTACGTCTTGTCGACATTTAGCGTCAGCTTTTAGATGTGAACCGGTTTGAAATGTGAACCAATTGATTATTCATATTGTTAATAGTATCATCGAGGTTTTTCTCGGTCGAATAAGCTGTAGTATCATCAGCAAAAAGTACAAAGGATAACCTGTCGCTAATATATAAGGAAGAACTAAGGCCCAAGGATCGACCCTTGCGGTACTCCTGTATTCAACGCACTGACAGATGATAATTGTTTATCAAACTCACAAGATGATTTATATCAAGAAAATAACTTCTTATCCAGCTGTTATCAATGGAACTAACTCCTTAATGCTGTAATTTTGCAACCAAAATCTCATGATTCACACAAGATCCACAAAAGCTGCAACGGTGACTTTCCCACAATCAACAACGTCTCCAGCAAATTTAAATAGAGCATGCTCTGGTAAAATTTCCTGAAAGCTTAAAAGCCAAATGGTTTTTGCTAAGAAGGTTATTTGAGACGAAATGAGTGTACAGTCTAGCATAAAATACTTTTTCATCAACTTTGCTCAAGACGGACAGGACTAATTTTGGTTGATAATTTTTCATGTCGGTTTTGCTTTTATTTTTATACATTGGACTAATTTAAGCTAATTGTTAATTTTTTAACAATAATTTTTCAACATTAACGAATTCTCTTTTGCCATCGTCCCAATATATTAGCCTAATCGACTAAGTTATTTGAACATAACCTCTGCTTCAGACAGCCCATGTTTCAGTTTTATAAAAACGGAAAACCAGAGGTTAGAAAAAAAATCTATAATTTCCTTTAAATGCTGGATGATGACCTTGAACACTGGCTTCGCATAACAACGCCGTTTGTTACGATGCACATTATGTTTTTCTCAACAGAAGAATACCTAACATCACAGGATGTGTTTCTGGTTATTTTCATGCATAAGTCCCCCACAATTTTTAGGATGGATTTAATTACTGCCATGCGTGTGGCAGAGAGCCCTTTATAGATCATGATGGCAATCTTGAAAGATTATAGTTTGATCAACTGAATCGACTAACTCAACAGCTGCAAATTGCAATAATCAACAGCACACATGAAAAAAAATCGAAATTTTGGTACCAGTGAACGGAATTAAATCGAGAATTGCCACAACTCAAAATCTGGTTTCAAATGTCAGCTACTGGACATGAATGGTTCGCCGCAAACGGTTCATAGTTGAGCTAACGATGCTGCAACGACCCAGCGTCCCGTGTTTTGTTTAAATTTTACTTATATGTAAGTAAATGATACATAGTGATTGAGTGAAATTTATAAAATGATCACAACCTTAACAAAGTAAAATTTGTAACGTCATACCGTTCATTTTAGAACAAACTTAAATAATGACGGAGCAGCATCAACGAGATATCATTGCATAAGGTTGGATACTGGCGGAGCTGCATCAACGAGACATCATTGCATCAGGTTGAATAATGACGGAGATGCATCAACGAGACATTGTTTCATGTTGAATACTCACGGGGCTGCAGCAACGAATTGCTTCAGGTTGAATTAAACAGCTGCATCAACGAGATACCAGCATTGCTCTAGGTTGAATACTGACAAGGCTGCATCAACGAGACAACATTGTTTCAAGTTGAATACTGACGGGGCTGCATCAACGAGGCATCATCCTTGCTGCAGGTTGAATACACACGGGGTTGCATCAACGAGACATGGTCATTGCTTTAGGTTAAATACTGACTGAACTGCATCAACGAGACATCATCATTGCTTTAGGTTGAATACTGACAAGGCTGCATCAACAAGACGTCGTTGCTTCAGGTTGAATACTGCCGAGGCTGCATCAACGAGACATCATCGTTTTAAATGGAATACTGATGGAGCCGCATCAACGAGACATCACTGTTTCAGGTTGAATACTGATAGAGCTGCATCAACGAGACATCATTGCTTCAGGTTGAATAGGTGAAACATTTTACTCGTTACATGATTTTTCGAGGGTAGGCAAATGGATTTGTAGTATGGACGCTATTAAAACCAAGCAGTCACGAATAAACAAACTTAATCACTATTCCATGCAGGGAAATATAGAACTCCTACGACAGGAGAAATATTCATAGTGTCACACTAACACATGACTATATTTAGTTATGACCACACGGTCCTCGTTCGATTGTTCACACAGTACCTGACCAGGATATAAAACAGTTTAATCTTATGTAAGATGTCAGTGACGTCTCACACGTTGGTTCTCTCCAACATCGCCGATGGTCACCTTTTGGTCCATATGAAGCTGTGTCATCCCAGCGACAAATATTGACAGTGAAGTTTATGAACGACCCTACCTTCTGCGACATTTGATCCCGAGTAATCAACACTGCAAGTGATCGTTCGCGGTACGCACCAATGTAGAAAGCATGCACGGTGGCAGGCGGCTGACATAATTCAATGATAACTATGTTACAAACGTGATAGCAACTGACTCAGCATCAACTTTATTCCTTCACCAATATACGGACCTGATCCTTGATGGGCTGGAATCGGATCTTTTAATTAGAATGCAGCTCAATTGTTTATTAGTCTTATTTAATGAATTAGTGTGCGTGAAGAGAAGAAAGCTTACACATTAGCAGCGCATTTCGAACTAAACTGATAACCCGGACAGAAAATGAATCAATTTGTTACAGCATGATAACGTTGGTTATGCATTATGCACGGTAAATGAGTGTCATAATCGCATCATTTTGTTTGTCTGCAACTCACATGTTAGAATGCACTTCAGCTTGCACTCACTACACGACTTTTTTGTTCCACTCACATGACCACCAACATGCGGAGTAGGCATCAAACGAGCCGGCGTTGGATGAACTCCACAGAAATTTCAATTACTTAGGAAGACTCCACGGGGTGAAAAACATAGGTCAATAACATTAAAGTTGTACATAAGAAGTAAATACACCTGGACTGAGACCGGATTGCATTCCTGCAGCAGCCTTTGCGCGTCGTCTTATGCTTCCTAACAGCTCTGAAAGCACAATTGCCACCCGCTGGAGCCTGACCACTTGCATTGCAGACAACACAAACAATGGGAACACTGGTTTACGGGCCTGCCATAAGGCAAGTACGAGTCATTCAATGTCAGTTATAGAAAAAATGTTTTAAAAAGTATATTTGGAAAGTTACATACAATTACTATGTATAGTATGTATGTATAGACATACAGCCGTTTCCCCCTAGTTAGGGGGGTGACTAAGCTAGGCAGACACAGAGGGGGGAGGCGCCAAATCTCCCCGCCACAAGACCGCCGTGTCCCTGCCGAGGCTCGAACTCGCGACATGCAGCACCAGAGGCTGACACTGCAGTCGGATACGCTAACCACTCGGCCACGGCGGCCTCAATTACTATACGGTCGATATATTTGCAATAGTTCAACAGGCCGAAGTTCGAGACAGTCTACCGTTTACACTAGAGTAGTCTGCCGTTTACACTAATGCAGTCTACCGTTTACACTAATGCACAGTCTACCGTTTACACTAGAGCACAGTCTGCCGTTTACACTGATGCAGTCTACCGTTTACACTAATGAACTGTCTACCGTTTACACTAATGCAGTCTACCGTTTACACTAATGCGCAGTCTAACTTTTACACTAATGCACAGTCTACCGTTTCCACTAATGCACAGTCTACCGTTTACACTAATGCACAGTCTACCGTTTACACTAATGCACAGTCTTCCGTTTACACTAGAGCACAGTCTGCCGTTTACACTAATGCAGTCTACCGTTTACACTACTGCACAGTCTAACTTTTACACTAATGCACAGTCTACCGTTTACACTAATGCACAGTCTACCGTTTACACTAATGCACAGTCTAACTTTTACACTAATGCACAGTCTACCGTTTACACGGACGCACAGTCTACCCTTTACACTAATGAACAGTATATCTTTTACACTAATGCACAGTCTACCTTTTACATTAAAGCAGTCTACCTTTTACACTAATGCACTGTCTACCGTTTACACTGAAGCACAGTCTACCTTCTACACTAATGCACAGTCTATCTTTTACACTAATGCACAGTATACCTTTTAAACTAATGCACAGTCTATCTTTTACAATAAAGCAGTCTACCTTTTACACTAATGCACTGTTTACCATTTACACTAAAGCACAGTCTACCTTTTACACTAATGCACAGTCTATCTTTCACACTAATGCACAGTCTACCTTTTACAATCATGCACAGTCCACCTTTCACACTAATGCGTAGTCTACATTTTACCCTGAAGCACAGTAAGGGAAAGGTTGGGGCAATGATGAACAAGTGGAATAAATTTATCAACTGAACTTGTCAAGTCAGTAGACCAGTTCGCCAGTGGCTATGATCGAAGTTATTATTCAATTTGCATCTACAGTAATTGTCCTAAAGGCAACCCAGCAATAAAAATAAGCACATCTGCGAGGCGCGGGTTACGGATATTCTAGTAGTCCTAGAAATGTTCAGGTTTAATCACAAAGTGATTTTTTTTTCACGAAGCAATCAATCCCGGAAAAAGTTATTTTAAAAAAACTAACAGTAACGCGGCCACCCTCTTGAGGTCTTCAAGAAGAACTCATATTTTCCGATTTGTAGCAAACAAAAGCTTAGAAAAACGTCTTTAAAGCTTTGTTCGACGACCTGCCAAGTCATCGTAACAGATTAGACATTTTTTAATGTTTGCAACAAACTTGAACTCTCTTCAGAGCTCTGGATCCTGAACAGGAATTTGGGTCGCTTCATCTTCTACCACAGGAGCCGCGGTGGTGTTGCGGCACCCCGCATCTGCCCAATCAATGGGAGACCCATGGAAACTCGAATATTTGTCAGGGTTATTGACCGATCGTCCGTCCACTAACGTGTTGGCTTTGCCTTGCAACCAGAAACAATCACCTAATTGCAATGTAATACTGCTTCAGCTAACGCAATTTGGGAGCAGCAATCACCTAATTGCAATGTAATACTGCTTCAGCTAACGCTATTTGGAAGCAGCAATCACCTAATTGGAATGTAATACTGCTTCAGCTAACGCTATTTGGGAGCAACAATCACCTAATTGCAATGTAATACTGCTTCAGCTAACGCAATTTGGGAGCAACAATCACCTAATTGCAATGTAATACTGCTTCAGCTAACGCTATTTGGGAGCAACAATCACCTAATTGCAATATAATACTGCTTCAGCTAACGCTATTTGGGAGCAACAATCACCTAATTGCAAGGTAATACTGCTTCAGCT
>SDVV010003949.1:0-20738 GCA_016164225.1 Gammarus roeselii
ATAAGAATTTTTGTTGTAATGTTGAATGTGTTGTTCCTACCATTTTCGTCTATTATAACGAATCTTGTTTTAATCCACTCTAACATATTTATAACAGATCAGTCATGTAAGGTCCGCAGTCAACATGATCTAGGATAAAAATCGTGCCTAAGGTACATAATTAGCGGAATATATATCAATGTGCGACAACGCAGATTAAATATCAATGCATGCAAAAAAGGTTACCATACTCTTCCAAATACATTAATACCTAGGCAACCTAACCTATTCTAACCAATAGTCATGTATTTTTATTCAAGTTTAATGCTTATGTATTACATTGAAATGTATGAAACTATCCACTTTGCTGTATATTTAACATATCAAAAGCAGTCTGAATCCATTTCTCCTATTTGATCCAACAAATATCCTTTTGCAGATGATTGGATTACAGAATTTTATCAATATCTCTGTTTGGATCCAAGAGAACTAATTCACTTTAATTTGTTACACTTTTTTAATGTGGAACAGTTTCACGCGATATTAGGTTCAAATATCTAGTCATCCTGACCAACTCAACCAATAATTATATATTCCCATTCAAGTTTATGTCATTATTTTGCGGTGTACATATCAAATCCCCTCCTCATGGCTCTATTTTACGTAGTTTTTTTATGTCACACACATACACATACACGCTCGACGCATATGCAGGGCCGGTCACGGTATAATGACGCGTATGCAGGGGTGAATACCGGCACAATGTAGATACATACACACATTTGCTTGCATATACAGGGCCGGTTAACATCTTTAGCATTTTACCTTTGATCTAGGATTTTTCCATTAGAACAAAGTCCCTTGCTTATGTTACAAGATATTTAATGTGGACGAGCTTCACATCATGTTTGGTGAAAAGAACTAATCATTTTAACCTAACCTAACTTTTTCTAACCAAGAAATATGCATTATCGATCGACTTATCGTACATACATATGATACTTTTTCATCGGTTTAAGATATATTCATATCCGTCCTCTCAACTTAGCTCTATATTTTGATCTATCATTTGCAGTTTTGATATACACTTTCAATTTTGACCCAACAATTTTCATCCAGTTTCATATACAAATTACATCGTTTGTTTTGATTGTTATACCTTTTTCCATATGATTCTTGATTTTTTACATGTTATTCACACTCATCAAAACCTAACCTAAATTTATGGGTATGGTATTCCGTCATTGGTCTATACATATGGAGCCCTCCAAGCGACTCAAAATATCACTTCAACATATATGTGATTTATTTAGTTGTCACTCGCAACCCATAATTGTTAGCGGAGATGACCCATTTTCAAACTTAGATGGTTTGAATGTTACAGGCATTTCATATTATTCTTGATTTGACACAATTCTACATCACTTTGACTTGTTATTCACTCCAATCATAACCTAACCTAATCATATGTATGGTATTCAGTCATTTATATATACATACGAACCCCTCCAGACGACTCTAAATATCACTCTAACATACCTGTTATTCATTTCGTTGTCACTGTCGGTCTATAATAGTTAGCAGAGAGGCCCCATTTTCAAACTTGGAAGGATTGAATGCTACAAGTAATTCAAATTTGTATCCAGTTTCTTACAAACGGACACATGGTCTCACACTATGTTTTTCTTATTTTACTTCAATATCTCAACTTGGTTCTACATTCTATGTCGACATGCATCTCTGATTTGCCATTTATTTCCTTATAATTTTCATATTCATGACGATGACTTCGTCTCAAGATCTGATCGGACTCTGATTTATATCCTACCAATCTGTAAAACATCTAGATCATCTACCTCGAGATAAGTTTATGGCATCATTTCACGCCTTGAAACATATTCTTCTACTGTTTTCGACAATTCGATGTTCCCTCCGACTGACAAGATGTTTGCAATTTTTGGCTTAACCTTTGAGTTTAGGATAATATACTCATTTCATTGAGGATATACATAGTTTTATTAGTATTTATTGGTATTATTTACAGACCTTACTGGCATCATCAATGACATCTACCTCGTTTTTTTATTTGAAATAGCATGGCTTGTACATCCAACCATGCCCATCATCACTATATTTCAGTTTCCTCTCAAAATCTTTCGTATACTCTATCATAGCTTTGATGCGAATATCGAAGGCTGTTCCGTTCCCGTGAGTCCACAAGTGAATTGCTTCTTCTGCTTGACCCTTAACTATTCGAATCTTCTCCAATTCAAAGTCAATCTGATCTTCATCATTGAGAAATTTTGCATACGATCCAAATTTTCTTTTGTTTGTAGGTAAAATTTGTTTTCCACTACATCAGCTTTACTACTGTCACGATGAAGATTTTTTCCAATTGGATCATATCAATTTCGAGATTTGTATTCTTAGTTCCCCTAACCTATGTTACATACGACTGCAACGCGTCGACATCAGTTACCCAAAGCCGACTTCATTTTTTCTGCATCCATATTTGAATGATATCCCTCACTCTTTTGATTCTTGTTTTACCTATTCTGAGATAACTGATATTTTCAACACTAGTCAATTTTCGTTCGATCCGACTCATATCATCTTCGGAAATTTCTTCTTCCAACACTTGTAAATAAATTTTGAGATAGGAATATTCATTTATGTTTATTCCATGACGATACGTGTGTCTCCGCTTGATCTCAACGTAACATTGACTCCATTCTGTTTGCTATTATAAGTTGATTACATGTTGTTCTTCGCAAAACATCAGGCCTATCATTGCTCGCCTAGGTCATTAACAGTGTATGTATGTATGTGTAGAGGGCTGTGTACGTATGTGAATGTGTATGTTCAAGCGTATGTACGTGTTACATGAGTTGAAAATGTATAACCAAAAATTTAAAATTCAAAATGTCAATAAATTTTTTCAATTTTTCAAGGGATGACAGATGCAAGTCGGTCTATTGAAGTAATAATTTAGCTCCTTGAGTAAGGTGTCATCCCTCGGAAATTAAAAAAAAATGAGATTTTGAATTTTTAATTTTTTGTTATACTTTCAAACTCATGTAACACGTTCATACACTTGAACATACACATTCACATACGTACACAACCCTATACACATACATTAATATTTATAGAGTTGATGAACTGGGCGAGCAATGATAGGCCTAATGTTTTGCAAAAAACAACGTGTAATCAACTTATAATAGCTAGTCGAATGGAATCAGCGATAGGTTGAGATCAAGCGGAGACACATGTTTCGTCGTGGAATAAACAAAAATGAATATTCATATCTCAAAATTTATTTACGAGTGTTGGAACACCGCGTCAATGGAACACCGATATATCTGTTTCAAACCCTGGATGATGCGTTATGGGGTAGATAGATTCTCGTAACGAAGCTGCTGCATCAACCTAAAATACAAACATCAACTCGCCAACTACCGATAGATATTATATACATATGAAACAAACGCCTGAAAAAAATACACAAAACATTGCCTAAAATTCAATATCTCGCTGGTACCACGCGTCCAACCGCTAAGAACCCCACTAAACAACCTCCGAATGAGTAAATTATACCCTAATTATACATAAATGTACAGAAAAAGCATATAGAATTACAATCCAGACATAAATATATACCGAAAAATTTACTCTAACATAGCAAACATGCAACGGAATTAACTATTGAGATAAATAACAGTTATGAGCAAACTTACCTTTTGCCTTGGGGATCCCAACACCCCACCCTTCCAGAAACTTATTATAACACTATTCCTACCGGAACCGAATAAATTTATATAACGAGCAACAGTTAGTGACCAATTATGTCTCAATACAACCATCTAAAGAAGAAAAAACATGTATAAATACAATAAACATCATAAATAGAGTATATATATTAAAATTTTCATAACATAAAAGCTGCCAATCTAGCCCGCAAGCCTGGCATCCAGCCCGACGGCCCTCCCCCCTTCCGCTCCCCTCCGCGTCGCCCGTTAGGCTCCGCCCCCTTCGCACTGTCCGCCTTCCTTCCGCCGCTGATTCACGCGTCAAACCAGTTCCGGTCCTGCCGTCGGACCCCTTCCACTGCCCCACCAAAAGTGACTCTAGAATGTTGTTCTTGCGCCTCTATACTCTACTGACAGTTCGGATTATATCGTTCACCTACTTTTGATGAGCTACATCATTAATGATGATATTATTACAAAAAAAATTATCGATACCTTTCCTACTATTCGAGTTTTTGAAGAAACGATAATTTTAATGTATTTAATATTCTCGATACCTATTATATCGTGATGAAAATTCAATTAACTGACTTATCAAAACTCTGCTCACATTTATTTTAATATCAGAAGTGAAATATTATAGCTGTTTTACTGATCATTAAAAATATGCCTTTCTTAAATGGACAGAATATCTCTGCGCGTTATTTAACTGTTATTTAAGGACCGCTATTTAGCCATGTTCTTACTCTGTATAATCGGGATGAATACAAACGTGACGGAAGATGACGTATAAGAAGACCAGGCTAAGGGTGCATCGATGGGATGAAGAGCATGATCAGAATGCACTAAGCGGGAGAGCATGAAAAACATGGATGAGTGAGTGGAGAATGATCGTGAATGGATGAGTAAATCGCAACCCGGAAGAACATCCGTGCCTCCAACTGTCTCACTATGAGACGGGATAGCCAGAGGCGGTGGAGAGATCGACACACATACGCTTCGAGAGAAGCCAGTGAAACGAGTAAGGATTGTCTTGCCGCCCGCCACCATCATTTCTTGTGCTGCAGCTTCGAGGTAATTTCATCTTCCTCCGATTATTTTGGGCGAAAAGATGCACTTAAATTAATCGTTAGAAACGCAAATGAAGTATGAGATCTGTTTTATTTCAGTAATTATTCTCTTCAGCAAAATAATTCGTTATAAGTAGACAAGTCGATTCCAGGAAGTCGATACTTTCCACAGCGCGACAGAGAACAGAAGCAGGACGTTGCTCACCAACCGATCGGTATTAAGTTTCCTGAGCCAGAAACGCTCGCGATGGAAGTTAATTAAGGCCAATGGAGCTTCACGCAGGACAGCGATAATAGCCGGTAGACGACAAAACAATAAGTTTTGCTCTGCCTTGACATGACGTTCTCCTTAAATATTATGAAAAGCATTGCTTGTATAGGGCCATGTAATTCAAATGAAGATATCTTTGATATTAAGCCGTAGTGCTATTTACATATCCGATGTTGTTTATAGACATTTTATTTCAATTTCTGGTCTAGGGTCATTTTCAGGAGAATAGCAGTAGGATACATTTGATTTTTTAATGATGGGAAATAACCTTGTACAGGCTCGTGACTCATATATCTGAAATTGAAAAAAAATCAATAACTATCCAAAGGAGCATCGCCACAAAACTGTGTAAAAAACGTCAGCATTGGCCCGCCTGGACTGGCGCTATGGAGTCACCAGTCCCATGACCAGGTGGCCATGTTCACGTCATAGAACACTCACCAGCAGGTTGTGGCCTTGAATTACCCTCGTAGTGTCATCAGCCCGTGTTCTTGCTGATATCCTGGAGCACACCCGCAGGTTATGGATCTGTCCAGCTTTGAGGGGAGTGTTTGGAGTCACCAGCCTCATGGCCTAATCAATGTCTTAAATCACTCACCCACAGTTCGTGCTATGACCCGCCTAAAGGGGCGTCGCATGGAGTCTCTGTTGGTAGAATTTTAACCAACTGGTCGTAGTTGTGTCGAGCTCGAAGAGGAGCCTTAGGAGAAACTAGCTTCGTAGCCTTGTCCTGGAACTCGCCAATAGGTCGTGGCTTTGGCCAGGTTATAAATGCTCCAATAGAGTAACCAGTCACCTGGACTTGTTAATGTCCAGAATAACACTCATCAACCGTACGTAAATCAGGCCAGCCTAGAGGGGCGCCTTTCAAGTCACCATCACCGGGGCCTTATTGCTTTTCTAGGAAGAGCACTCACCAGCAGGTCGTGGCTCTGGTCTGCTTGCAGCGGAGCCTTTGGAGTCACCAGTCCAGTGATGTTATTGATGTTGAAGAGGCTCTTTGAGGTTCCTCCCCGGATACCATAGCTGAGGAAAGCGTTGGGACCCGCGTCAGGGTCCTTCGCGTACACCTGACGGAGGAAGAGGGAACCAAGTCAGGTGCGGCTTATAGAATATTCGGTGTCTGGAGAGACAGTGGGTTTTCGGTGATTTCGATGTGCTCCTCGATTATAGCCAGGACGGGGATAAGGGAATCCGAAAAATAAACACAAAAGATAACCCTACTACACCAGATATTCCGCACAACTAGGATTGATTTGTTGTTCTCCATTTACAAATGTGATCAGTGCTGCTTGCTATTCGGTTCCAATGGGAGTATGAGCGTTTAGTTCAAAAGCATGTCATGATTGACGACCCATTTTCAATGTCTTTTAATTTTATAAATACAAGTCGAGTTTAACCAACCTACGAGGCGAAACTATCTGCTTTGTGAGGCAATATAAAAGAGATTGCCGTCAAAGAGACGAAATCATCAATGAGGCAAGACCATCTACAAGCTCAGACTATTTTTGCGGTATGACTATAGCTGCCCCTGACAGCCTTTCTTGTTCTTACCCACGACGTTTATGGGCTTGCTTTTGAGTATTCAAGAGACTGGCCAGAATGTCTCACTCGGAGTCAGGTAGGCTCAAATCTTCAATCTACAGTTTGCAATGGAAGTCTATTGTGATGACAGGTTGAAACGCCACTCACTCGGCTACCGAGCTGGTGCAATGGTGGTGGCACGTTCTATTTTTGGCCGTCCAATCACAACAAAAGCTCTGTCTCAAAAATCTGAGCAGAAATCAAAGCACACATCTGCTATTTTTTCAAACATTAGGAAAATAGAAGCAAATTGTATATTGTACATGCCAAATGAAATCCTTACACAACAGTTTAAAGTTTTTGGTAATCATTTTACAAATTAAATAGAAGTATCTGAGAAACAAGTTGTCAAATAAAAATTCAACAACTTTAAAGATAACACGAAAGCAATTAAGAATTTGACTACAAAAATTATCCGTCAATCATGTTAAAATAAAAGGAGTCTTTTCTTAAAACTGTTGTACACAATGACACTAAATACGTAAACAATGTTAATATTGCCTTCGTATTTAATGAGTTTTTTGTTGGTATTGGTAAGTCAAATGCTGAATCTTGTAACGCTAGTCCTTTTATTCCATTCCATTACATGCAAGGTGTTCACCCTAATTCATTCATACGTAGAGATATAACGCCACAACATGTGGGGAAGTGTGATGTAAACTCGGTACCTATTAAAGCTAATACATTTCTTTGTGATATGGTGTCTCTTGTTTTAGCATCAATGATAAATGGTTCATTCGAATCCGGTAGCTCAATCTCGAAAAATTGCGAGTCATCATGATCAAAACTTGTGAAGTAGAGAATATCATTAATTACAGACCAATTTCAATGTTACCAATGTTTAGTAAAATATTCGACAAAATTGCACATCGACGACTGTAAAATTATTTGTCTGAGCGGGACATTCATTACAGTGGTCACAATGGGTTACGGAGCTAGTAAAACATCAACGGTGCATGCAATAGAAGACCAAATGAATTTGTACAATCAAAATTTAGATTCAGATCAAGCTGTACTATCCATATTTTTAGACTTTCGAAAAGCATTCGATAGCGTTGACCATACTATTTTATTATCCAAGTTGCACTTCTCCAGAGTACGCAGATTGACGTTGAATTGGGTTAGATATTCCCTTTTCAATAGACAACAAAAGACTGTAATAAATTACTTTAAATCAAATCTCCTCAATATTAATCATGACGTTCCTCAAGGGTCAATTGTAGGGCCTCTATTCATTCTAATTTTTACAAATGTTCTTCCAAATTCCTCGAATCTGTTCAAATGCATCTCATTTGCCGATGATAGTGTAAGTTTGTTGTCAGTCTCATTTTCAAAAACGGATAAGAATATCGTGATTAAAATATCAATGAACTAATATCTGCACATAGTTGTCTCAACACCAATAAAATTTCCATGAACGTTCATAGAACAAAATGTATAACATTGATATACAAACGTAAAGTTGCAATTACTTTGAAAAAAATGGGAAACGCTAATGAATTCCTTTAGGTTTTTCGCCATGCATCTCGACCGTCATCTTACATTCAAATATGAACTTGATTATGTTTAAACATTACTAAGCTAAGTAATTGGTATCCTGTCTAAATTAAAATATATTCTTTCGTCAGAAGTTCTCAAAAGGATTGTTTTTTCCTTCGTTCAACACAATTACTACTATGGATTTGAGGCTTGGTTTGCAAGCTATAAAAATGAAACGATAAAAATGGTAGTCATGGAAAAGAAAGCACGCAGAGCTATAAATAACCTCTCATATACATGACACACATGTATATATTTCAAATCTATGAATATTTTAAACATTGAGGATATTTATTGCTTCTAAATAGTTGTATATCTGTATAAAACTGTTCATCTGGACCATGATAGGTATCTCCTGGAATATCTATGGCACCAGGCAGAAGTACATTCGCACTCAACAAGAAATCGATTGTCATTCGACATAACAAGGAATAATAAAATCAAATCACAATCCTCCATTATCTTTAAGGGTGTGACATTGTGGAATTTAATTCCAAATATAATCAAATCTTCAACTTCATTAGTTACTTTAAATCCAAAATCAAACAATATTTTGTCATACAATATTAGTACGATTATCTAAGCTGTTTCGTATTATATTCATCTCGTATCATGTTATCTATAATTTATTTTTTCTTCAATGTTATAGTGGTTTTCGATACTTTTCGATACACACTACTCAAGTTAGGTCACTGTTAAGATAGGTTTAGGTCTAGGGGTTGCCCTCGAGCATTTTGCTTCTCCGGGCCCTCATTCCGTTTCTGTGTATACAATTTGTTCAAAAGCATACTGAACATGTAATCAGGTTTATATTCTTATCGGTTGATGTTCATTTGTGCTGTTAAAATTGTAAGCATTTGTGGAAGTGAAGTATTTCAAAGAGTTTCATGCTGTTGTTGTTGCTGTTCCAATTGAGGTATCAGTTGTTGGCGCTTACTGACACTGTTGCTGGCACTGCCGCATATATGGCAGCTGGCGGAGTAAAGGTTAAAGAAGGGTCTGATTGCGTGATGTGAGGAACAGAATGCCAGCCGTTCGTACTGTCTTAGCTCGTGTAAACACTGAGGTATTGTAGAAAGCAAGTCATTTGCTACCAATTGTTGCACCGGGAGGATTAGGAACATTTGACATTAAAATATAAATATGTTAGGTTGTTGGGTAGTAGTAATCGGTACAAAAGTTGTATGGTTACGTAACCTCTCGCCGGCAAGGTAGTTTGTATGTTGACGTGAAAGGCCAATTCCACTGTACATTTTAGAAACAGTTCAAACGCCCTCTGTCACAGTTGCAAAGATGGGATCACTGCCCTGCCGGCCACATGACGTCAAACACGCGCGACAGGAACAGTATGTGTAGCCAGATTCTTGGTTAAAGAAGGCTTCCGGGACCTCGTTGGGAGCATTGATCAAGACGTCATTGGGAGCATCGATCAAGACGTCACCGGAACTCACCTCGTCTCCTGCGATACTCGTCAATTGAAGGCCTGCCAGTCAACATACGTGCACGACTCCTCAAAAGCATGGCCGTCCATCAAAACAGTGCAATGGAAAATGTCATAGGAATAGTTCCGAGTTGAATCCGTAAGCCTGAGCTACATTAAATAAACTACAACACTACATCCCTCCAGTTCTGAACCTCTAATCACAATTCAACTTCAAACCGGTGATAGCAATTGAACTACCATCACTATTTTGTCATCAAGTAGGAACATTTTTCCAATCCTAGTGAGTTTCGTGTCTTGATGATGTATTTCAATTCTCGCTTGTTATTCAATATCGATATTGATGGGAAAATGATGAGTAGTCACACATGTGGTCACAGAGCACCGATCCGACATTACTTGTTGTCAACTCCGTTCATTGTCAGTATTTATGTCGAACTGACCGAGGTTCATCTGAGCGGTTACCAAGTTTACAACACATTAGGCGTTGCAAAATTAATTGCGGTCGGCGTCATATGTAAAATTAAATCTCACATCATTGCGTTAGGGGGATTATAAAGATGACACAATTTCGTCGGCCAGTATCTTTCAAGGATCCGTGACGACACTAGTATTTTCGAGACAGCCCAAACTATAATATGAAGCTTTGGCAGATGGATGGATTAGCGCCGTCTTGCAATAGTGGAACTGAAGCCCAATCATGCACTTCCCTGCCTTACATACATTTCTTGCAACAAGTTGGATGAAGAAAAAAAACAATTGAACCAGTCCGAAAGAAAAACTCGACATGGGTGAGAGGCTGTGGAAAGAGACTTTGAAGTAAAGTATCAGTGGATTGAAAGTCGTATTATCTTACATGATGTTCTGACGATAATTTTTTTGTTAGGAATTTTTTACTTGGTATTCTACTAATAAGACAATTTTGCAATTAGATTATTGCTTCTTAAAATGTTAATTATATCATTCAGGCCCGAGTTGTCGTGGAAGTTGCTGGTCCCCTCACTCATGAAGGGTGAAACGTATATTGTGCTTATAATTCTTGGTATCAGTAAACATTAAGAATCTGTAGATATATTACCAGCTCCCAATGCTGCTGAGAAATTTTCGAAGACGCCCCTCTCTTCCCACCTATACTCACAAGTCCGCCGCATGAACTGTAACTGATAGAACTTATTATAAAGGAAACTGTTTCTGGGAATCAGCTGACAACTGTGCCATTTTGCTGCCACTGTTGCAGGCAGCTATGCTGGCTTTGTTGTGGGCACTCTTACTTGCACAGTTGCTTACACTGTTGTTGGTGCTGGTGCTGGTACTGTGAGTACCATCAACCACGATTTCCTGGTAAGTATTTTACCAGCTATTCCGTTAAAAATAATGAGAAACACATATTTTTATTTTCATGTATTATCATGCCGCAAACATGTATAAATCTACGGGACAAAATAATATACTCGAGTAGTAGAAAACAAAGTTACAAGTGGGGAACTGTTGTCATGACTGAATACAACCTCTAACCTCCCCCTTTCCTTCCAACGATGAGAGTCCGGCTCCGCATAGACGAGCCAATAAACTCCAATGTCAGCAAATGGCCAATTTGCTGCCTCGTCCGACGAGTTGTATTGACACAACTTTATTGAGTTACCTTGTAGGACAGTTTTATTGGCAGAGCCGATCATCGACGTCGGACTATGATTGTTCGTGATGACTATGGGCTACAACACTAGATGACTACGGCTTTATCACGTACCGACTATGGCAATTTCACGTGATGATTAAGGCAACATATAAAGTGAGGCCATAGGCAACATCGATGACTCAAAGTGTAACATGTAATGATAGGGGCTACATCAAATGATGATATGAGCTACATCAAGTGATGATAGGGGCTACATCAAGTGATGAAAGGTGCTACATCAAGTGATGATAGGGGCTACATCAACTGATGATGAGGGCTACATCAAGTGATGATAGGGGCTACATCAAGTTTTGACAGGGGCAACATCAAGTGATGATAAGAGCTACATCAAGTGATGACTAGGGCTTCATCATTAAACACAAATTCAGAGCAAGAAAGAGGAAAATATTTAGAATGAGACATTATATTAGAATGGAAGCCACGGGACAGAGTGTCGGCGAAATATCAATTGTAGACGAGGTATAGCAAAATCATTAGTGAATTAAACACTCTGTTGAATCCTTTGCCCAATTACTTGCAGCGCCCGGCATCTATCATTGCCTGGGGCGGCTCTAATAATACGTTTCAAGCAGAGCATTCGCCATCATCTGTAATTGTATTCAGCGGATCTTGATGTATATTTATGTGTCATTCTTCCGAAAATTGTATCTGATAAGATACTGGGTAATTATATGCCGAAACACATTTGTACAGAGAACGAGGTGGCAAGTATCTGGTCATAGCTACGATCATGACGCGGTCCAACAAAAAATGACCTGATGAAAATAGTGACTGGCTTTACGAAATGTACCGTAACGGGCCGTTCAGTGGCGGCCCGCCACTCATTAAGATACAAAATTATCTAACACGAAAATAATCGGGGTTTTTGAAACAGTGCACTTCACAAGTATTTATAAAAAATATCATTATGCATGAACATAATATTTGTTGGATAACATTGATGATGATCGCACCTATAGCAGCAGATTATACTATCGTATTGTTGGATAAGTTTATATGAACTCACACATCGATTTTTTTTGGCTAGTATGGTTGGATGCTTCAATGATTTAAAGATATTAACTTGCAAACATCCGCTGGGGAGTCGACTGGATATTCATTGGAATGCAGGTGACACATGTATCATCGAAATGGCTGTGAAAAGACTTGGGAAATGAAATACTACCAGACATCGACCAGAACATGCGACGAACACGTCATCCAGCATCGTCTACCACTTGTAAAATATGAACAAATTTGTCTCATACACATGCGTAATCTTGTAAAGAGGACGTGTACGTGTGTACCTGATGTGTCTGGTTGTTTGTGCTCCACTGTCGGCGTGTCAACTATTTCAACCGCAGCCCGTGCAGTACCTCTGCCTAGTCCCAGCTGGGCTCATTCTGAGCGGCGGCAGAGCGTAGCTTCACACCGACTTCGAAAGCTTTCTCGCACAGTAATATAATATGCTAATGGCGGTGTAATGTTGATGGACACACAACTCGGGTTCTTGAGGAGTAAATGCCTGAGTATCCTCCTATATCTTTGAGATTGTCACACCTCAGAACTCCTCCACAGACGGCTGGTTCAAGAAAAACCTTTTCGATTATAAAATTAAGTTAACTCACGAGTACAGAAATTGATAAATTAAAAGCCGAATAATTTTTTTGGAATATTTACTAGAAGCCCAAATTTTCAATCTCTATCAGAGATCCTCATCAGGCACTACAGGTAAAACCTATGAATATATACCTGAAAATGATTAGACAAATGAGATACATTGCCAAGAGTAAATAGCCATGAAGAAAACAGAACAATTTCATCCATCAATGGACCTGAGGGGGTAAGTTATTGAATATGCTAGGATTAGTTGAGAACATTATGGATATTGTGGATGAGTTGACTGAACACACACCAGGCATGAGATTTAAATTAGGCAACTGTTTGAAAAGAGCAGATTCCACTAAAAGGCGCCGTTATTTGAAATTCGAACTGTAAACTATTTTAGATGAATTCCACGTAATGTTATGATCGTGGGACCTTATGTGATTAAACTCTGCGCTTGACTCTTATGCCGAGCTAACGTAACCTTTGTGCTGCGGTGTTAGTAAATATTTCAAAATTTTATTGCGGCTTTTTATTTATATTTCCAATGATGTACTGCACGGTACGATCCCTACAACTTTCATGACTTCCTATTCAAAAGAAAATGCATCCAGGAAAATCGATTGTAACAGGATTATAAAATGATTTTTTTGTAAAAAAAATAAATAAAAAGATCTTCATTCATTTAAAAGTTCTTTATGAAATATTATATAACGTGACATGATTTTTTTCAAAAATTGGAGAGGCAACTTTTTAGATTCCAATTTTGAATACAATTCCGAAATGGAACGCTATTTCTGAATATAAAAAAATCAGCACTCAGAATAGAACATAAACCCAACACAAACAAAACAACGTTTCAAACCTTAATTAATACGGTAGAACCTAACAAGAGCTTTCAAATGTTTCTTTATATGTCATGAAAGCTTCATGCCTCTAATAGAACGAAACCCTTCGTAACATGGCAGCTATTGGAGCTATTCTATGCTATCAACAGGCACATGCGTTCATCTCTGTCAACAGTTATCTAAAAATGAACCAACCCGTCTCCCTGTAACTAAGATAGAACAAACCCGTCCTTCAACCAGTCCGGGACCATCGTTGGTGGATGAAGTGCGCTCCGTTCGCTTGCACTTACTATCGTCGGGTTTATCGACGGAGTAGTTGTTATCAAGAACCATTCCTTCTCGATTGCTAATCAGACCACAGAAGACATCGAGAGGTGAATAACATCGCTCCGGGTCAGGCTGCATCGCAACTTGAATGATACATCGCGGGAACTCGCGATTTATTTCAAACTGAGAAAGTCGTTCAAGCGGACATTCGTGACATCGATTAGATGCTTATTTCCAAATTGTCCGTGAAGCACAACACTGATAATCAATAATATAAAAACGGTTTTGTAAGCTTGGTTAACTGCTTTTGTTAATTTATCTTAGGCGAGGGCCATTTCAGCCTTCCTTAGCAAACAAATCCATTAATCTCCGGGTTATTTGCGATGATAAATTGTGCTGCCAATAGCCTTGAGCTTTATCGATCTTTAGTACAGCGGCTTAGTACTGAGGATGCACTAGCATATTGATGATACAATTCAATCGCCTACAAGCCACCGGAGAAACACCCACGAAATAAACAACAAAGGAAGTCGGGTTCCAATCAGTCACCCATCCAACCGGCTCATACAATCTCCATATGCAAGAGGTTTTCATTCGCGAGCGACAAACATGAACGAATGAATATTTGTTTAGAAAGATGAACACTTTTGAGGGAAAGATTTGCTCTGGCGGATATTTTTGGTTTTTATCTTTACGTCTTATATATAATTGGTATCCGAACCGAGAGGAATTTCTAAGTAGTTATCGTAACGTTGATTTTTTATTATCGTATAAAATGCTTCAGTACCCAGAGTCATTCATGCAAAAAAATTTAATTGGACTTATTTTAAATCCTCAATAACTAGCTATTATAAGCTCGTAATATAACTATTTCGACCAATTAATCCACGAAAACTTTATTTTGAAAATCTCCGGATCGCAGACACGTCAGAGGCCGTTCAACCACAAAATCCGAACTTCCAACTTCTTATACCAGCACCACACTGTAATCCTTCTCGCTAACCCACCTCAACTGCGTCTAGTAGTATGACCAACGCATCACAACCGCCCGATCCTGTCTAGCCAACTAGCTAACACCGAGCTAATAAGATCGACCAATCAGTCACAACCCCCTTCAATTAGTCGCATCAATTTGGTCACAAACGAGTGAATCAATCTTCACGATCAGCTTTAGCCACGTCAATCAGTCCCTTCAATCAACCACAACCGCGTCAATCAGTCACCCAATTCAGCCCTATAACCACGTCAATCCGTTTCACCAATCAGCTAACCGCGTCAATTAGTCTCAGCAATGAAGCCACTTCTCTCACGGCCACCAACTGTTCTCACCAGCAGCCGAGAATAGGACGAGAGAGAGCGGATCTCAATGGAAACCGATGTGCTTCTCGCAGCGGCGCTGGGGCCAATTCCTCCAGCACTTGCGAGAGATTTCACTATACTTGACCTCCAATGCGAAAGGCGAACTATGATTCACGCCATGCTGCAGTTGCATACTATGGAGTTGGGGCTTTGCGCAGACGTATTACGTTATGTTGCGTTAAGACGGATAAGATTGTTGACCTTGATACTTGCGTTCTGTAGGAGTCTTTCCTAAATTAAATAACCTAACTTATTTTGGGGTACCATCTCACCTGATTGGGATACATATACGTTACTCTAGTTGCCAATTTCCGACCTACGGGGCGAACATACGCGTTATTTTATGACACGTGTTCCTGAAAAGAC
The DNA here is from genome assembly GCA_016164225.1 of Gammarus roeselii. Taxonomy (NCBI): domain Eukaryota; kingdom Metazoa; phylum Arthropoda; class Malacostraca; order Amphipoda; family Gammaridae; genus Gammarus; species Gammarus roeselii. The sequence continues at coordinate 15,754 of SDVV010003949.1, forward strand.
CCTCGGCCACCATCTTTATATCCTATGGTATACATTTTCCACCACGAAATTCACTACGGTTAACAAAAAAAAATGTACCGTGAAGGACAGCACTTTCTGTTATTTTCATCATGTCTGTGCGTATATTGCTAAACGAAGAGGGAAAGAAAGAGAACGATGCAAATAATTCAATGATATTCTAAGATTTATAAAAATACTGAAGTGCATGCAAAGTTACAATGGTACAACTCAAGCGCATCTGATGGAATGGTGGATGACCGATTCGTCGTTCACAAATCGTTGCATGAAACGCTACTTGATTCAGTGGATCGTGTCCTGGGCCACCGACAAAGAAAGACCTTAGGGTAGAGAAGACGGACACTTCCATCTGAAACGGGTTACGCAAATTGAATGATGGCACCATAGGGCGGAGGCTGATATTTACTTGCGTGACCAGATGATACAGCGTGCGGCTTCACAATTATGATGCTTTGTGGTCAATATTTGGACCGTACATCTGTATACCAACAATCGTGAATCGAAACATGCGCAACAATGTTTCAACGAGGCATAAAAGATGGTACATTATACAACAATTGATAAAGACATGAAGACTGTGGGGAGGTGAAATGGTGGCGGACAGTAAGTAAATGAAGCGGAAGTCTTGCTTGATACTCTCAGGGAATGACGAAGGGTTGGTAACTCTAGTCTGGTGGTTGGAACGGTTGTGGCCGCTGCTGACAGGTGGAGGCTGGGAGGGACTTAACAAAATAAGGCTAGAGAAGGTGCCAGCTAGAGGAAAATATGGTTTCTCATGGAAAAGTATGACTGTTTCCAGTCATTTTGTGGATGCCGCAAAATTTTCCGCGTAGCAATTGTGTTGAAACTTGGTTTGGGGCAACAATTGCCAGATGTTATTGAGTTGTGTTCTCTGCTGGGAGGGATGTGGAACAGCTCATCAATACTGTTGCTACTGTTGCTACTGCTGACTTGATTCAGTCGGGAATGCATGCAATGCCATTGCGGTTGGATTGACCAGCAGGCAAGTCTTTGTAGTCAGTGGAGGCTTGGCATTGGCGTCGGGATCGAGTCTTGCACAGCTCCTGCTGCAATGTGGCCGGCCAAATTATCCGTTATTTTAAATTACATTTACTCAGTCGGGAGATTATCTTTACCAATAATCTCCTCTTCTGCCACTGTTCCCCTCATTCCTGCATAGTTATTCTTTTCACCGAACGGGGATATATTTCCATCTACTCCTTCTTTTTCATTTCATAATGCTTGTAATGTACATGCAACAGGACCTGCCCTAACCACTTTTCGCCACCGTCGCGCCTTATAAAGAAGCCGGAGACAAATTATCCGACTCGCCAACTCCTTCGCGACGTGGAAACAACCAACAGCCAAACAAAGGCAGTTTTACGGCAAATTGTTCTAGCTAAAAACCGTGCTGGTGTCCGCCTTTTTAAAAACTGCTTTGACTTCAAAGATGCCGTGCGGTGTGCCCTCATGTTTCGTCTTGTCCCTATTTACCAAATATGTTAGGGTCATGTTTCTCGAATGTTATTCTTTAATTACTAGCAGGAAGGCAGATGCAATATATTTGGTCTATCGCATACTCATGTGGAAAAGGATTTAGAAACATTCATTATTTTGCTGCGTCTACTTAATAATTCATAGATGTTCGAATCCCAGTTTTGTATTAGCTAATTGGAACAATATTGGGAATGATAATAACTGACAATGGTCCGTGCTTGCAAAAATCTTTGTGCTGAGTACGTGAATGGAAAGAAAAACTACTATGGTATAATACAAAATGTAGTGGCTAAAATTAAACACTCAACAGTTAACGAAAAAGTCCGTCAATTGTATACACGTGAAGCATTCTTTTTACATTTATTAAGGTTACGATTCACCGTTATCCAAACACAGACAGAGGCAGGTTACAGGCGATAAGAATCGTAAACTCTAACTCAGGTAGTTGCCCTCTGTAAGCGAAAATGTAGCTGCAAAGTTGCCGATACCTTTTAATCTGTGCATAGATTTTCGCAGCGTGATTTTCTAAAATAAACAAAGCAAATGAAGTCCATAGTCAATGTATTCTGGTCGTGCTTTTGGGGGTCGGTGATAAAATTCAGTTGCATTTCAAATCCTGCATTATGATGTTAGATTCTTTAAATAGTAAAAAATGGTATAATAAGAGACATCATAGCTTCTGTAAGAAAAAAATTGATAGAAGTTCCTAATCTTTTTACATTTATAACAAACAAAACATATTATTGCACTTCTTAAATTATTTATTTCGAGGAACATAACATGACACACTGAAAAAATAGTTTTTTCTTCATCAACATTGTAGAATTGTTTACACCCATTTTCTTTCATTCTCTGCAAGGTAACATGTGTTTATTTTTTATGGCACGGGTTGCCGCTCCTTGAAAAATGAATCGTGGAAATTCGTCATCCAGGTTGCGGTGAAGATTATTTAAGTCCCCGCCGCTGACCAGGCTGAAGATGTCAACGTTCAGTAATACGAAAAGCCTGCTGCCATCGTTTAGGCTGAAAAATAAACTCCCTCCCGGAATCATTCTACCCTGAGCCCATTGCTGTGCAACTCGTATTTGTCTACACCGGAGTCAGATATCTAGTAGTAAACTCTCTAGTTCCTGTTTATGAGTTGAGACCATTGTTGTGCAGCTCGTATTTGTCTACACCGGAGTCAGATATCTAGTAGTAAACTCTCTAGTTCCTGTTTATGGGTTGAGGCCATTGCTGTGCAGCTCGTATTTGTCTACACCGGAGTCAGATATCTAGTAGTAAACTCTCTAGTTCCTGTTTATGAGTTGAGACCATTGTTGTGCAGCTCGTATTTGTCTACACCAGAGTCAGATATCTAGTAGTAAACTCTCTAGTTCCTGTTTATGAGTTGAGGCCATTGCTGTGCAGCTCGTATTTGTCTACACCGGAGTCAGATATCTAGTAGTAAACTCTCTAGTTCCTGTTTATGAGTTGAGACCAATGTTGTGCAGCTCGTATTTGTCTACACCGGAGTCAGATATCTAGTAGTAAACTCTCTAGTTCCTGTTTATGGGTTGAGGCCATTGCTGTGCAGCTCGTATTTGTCTACACCGGAGTCAGATATCTAGTAGTAAACTCTCTAGTTCCTGTTTATGAGTTGAGACCATTGTTGTGCAGCTCGTATTTGTCTACACCGGAGTCAGATATCTAGTAGTAAACTCTCTAGTTCCTGTTTATGAGTTGCATTATTGAGTGACACCTGAACTTCGCTATTCTCACTAACGCCTGCGCTCTAATGTTCGTGTGTTCCACTGCTTCGACTTACACCCATGTCTCTACAGTTCAGGAACATGTTATAACCGTAACAATAGCAGTAAGGGATAACATAAAAAAGCCAATTCAAATCAAAGCTCTGCAATTCCACTTTATCGTGTACCAAATTTACGTCGTCTTCGTTGCGTCAGCAGCTAATCGGCGTTGTTTGGATCACCGCGTATCGGGCTAGGCTCGAGAGGCTCGAACTGTTCAAGAGCTAACTTGAATTTAAACAAGTTTAGGCTGAACTCGTTCACCATAAGTTCGTCACTCCGTAATGAAATAAAATTAGCTTGAACCAGTTTTGATTTAAAACATTTTAGAGTCAACTCAGTCAAGTCACCGGCAAAGTCTGAAATAGATATTGACTACTGCCTCGATTATTTGTACGTTTCTAATAATGTTCAGAGAGCATGTCACTCATCATATTCAATCGAAGCACTTTTTTATATCATAACGAAACAATCTGAATCCATGGGTTTGTGATAAGACCAAGATATCTCTGTTGGTACTTAAATACTTTATCCTAGGCACCGTTGAATTTTTATCCAGAAATATGTCACGTAAATTAGTCGACCACTCAGGACTTGTTAGGAGAAATTGGAAGGAAAAGCATAATCCTGAGCAAATTTCGAAGCTGGTCTGTCATTCTCATTTTGTTTTAGGAAACAAACCTAAAGATGCGCTATCATCATGATAGACGAACTGGACGAGAATTAAGTGCTGCCAGACGATTAACTGCTGAACCTTTCAAACAATTCAAAGTCACGGCTTGATTTCCCAAAAAGCACAACCCATGACAATTGTCCACTACGGTTGAGCTCAGCGAGGTTTCATCTTGTCCAGTCTCTTCTCTAAACCACTGGTTGCTCTGCATTACGGTGTGTGGTCCTTCCTGATCCCCCACGAGCAAATGCGCGGCTTGTAACGCTCGTTTATGCCGAGATTGTCATGTAAATGGTATAGGATAACCTCGGATATGAGGTAAATTGAAAGTCGTACCCGGACTTAAACTGCAAATTGGAAAACGTCTCCAGCGCTGTGGAATATAGTGTATACTGAACAGCTAAACCTTGTTGCTGCTTTGTTGCCATGATGCTTTGCTACTGTTGCTACTATGTGGCTGGCTTGGGGTTTGTTCACTGCTTTGTGACGGCTGCGAGGCTGCCATGTTTTTGCTGGTCTGTTGCAACATCCCTGCTGCTTTATTACCATCCCATTAATTTGTGCTTTGTTGAGGTTGAAATTGTGGGCGGCCATGTAGAGAGCCGCCTTATTGCTGCTCGTTATATTATCTGTTGCTTCGTTGATGCCTTGTTTTTCCTTTGCGGCTGCGATGCCGGAATTTCGCTGTTGGAATTGTTATAATTTCCGCGTCATTGTGATCATTGTTGCTGTGTTGGGCTAGCAAAATAGCAAACATTATTTGTACAACATTGGCGTGGAATTTGATTGTATACTCGAGTTTTGTTGCGGTCATTTCCCCAAAATGTGTACCTTCATTGACTGAAGATTGATGATTGCTTTCTGACGACCCTTTGTTTCACTGCTCTAAAGTAAATAAAATCTAAACAAATATTTTGCTGCTAATGTTATATAATATTGTTACATGTCACGAATCCACATTACTGAATAATAACAGACACAATATGACCACATGTGAATATTCATAT
>SDVV010003950.1:0-20736 GCA_016164225.1 Gammarus roeselii
TCGAGGTACCAACTGTGAGGCTTACCTGTAGTGAAGTGACTGCTAGGTAATCGAGGTACCACTGTGAGGCTTACCTGTAGTGAAGTGACTGCTAGGTAATCGAGGTACCAACTGTGAGGCTTACCTGTAGTGAAGTGACAGCTGGGTAATCGAGGTACCAACTGTGAGGCTTACCTGTAGTGAAGTGACTGCTAGGTAATCGAGGTACCACGGTGAGGCTTACCTGTAGTGAAGTGACTGCTAGGTAATCGAGGTACCAACTGTGAGGCTTACCTGTAGTGAAATGACAGCTAGGTAATCGAGGTACCACTGTGAGGCTTACCTGTAGTGAAGTGACTGCTAGGTAATCGAGGTACCAGCTGTGAGGCTTACTGTGAGGCTTACCTGTAGTGAAGTGACTGCTAGGTAATCGAGGTACCAACTGTGAGGCTTACCTGTAGTGAAGTGACTGCTAGGTAATCGAGGTACCACTGTGAGGCTTACCTGTAGTGAAGTGACTGCTAGGTAATCGAGGTACCACTGTGACGCTTACCTGCAGCTTCTTCTTAAGCGTGTCCACCTCTTGCTTGAGCGCCTTCACTTCCTGCTTCTGCTCAGCCAGCGCTTCGCTCTTATTCTTTAGGTCGGTGTTGAGGCTCCCCTCCTGCTGCTGGTGCACTTCCAGCTGGTCAGGATAGCAATTTACACGTGGTCAGGTGCTGCGCTGTGATGTTTTCAGTCACTTCAAAACTCACGATAACATTTTGAACTATTGCAGTATGGACGACGAGTTTCTTGGTAAAGATTGTACCTTAGATTTTTACTTATACATACATTGTTGATGACAAATACAAACTATACAACTAAGTGTACCTGTGTCGAGTGATCCAGATTCGGAGGTCCTTAGCATATCAAAATATGTTGGTAAGGAAGATTAGTTAGTATTGGAGCAGGAAGGAGTGTTTACCAAATACCTCTCCTAGGTAAACCTTGTCTAACCATAAACTACTTCAATACGTTCCTTGCAGTAGCAATATTCTGCTACTTCTCTAACGACAAATTAAAGACTAAGAAACTACTGCAGCACTAAAAAAGCAACTCGTCATGCAAGATTAGAAGAGAGTGCCAAGGTTTCTAGTGGACTGGAGTCAATGTCCTTCTGTCACCGAACGTCAAACCAGCAGCCAGCGCTGCATCAAGTCATCAACCCATCATCGTCAGTCTCCGGAATTGTTGCGATTTGGCATGATTAGGCCACTACTGTTTATAGGGATACTGGGAGAAATAACAAATGTGTCCTTCTCAAAGTGAGCAAAGAAAACGGTGGCCCTCCAGGATGGATGAGTTTATTGGTAAGTAAGATTAGGTATGATCAATTCACAACAGATCAGATTTCAGCTAAGAGGTTTGTTTCTCGAGGGTAGCTGAGAAGTGGTTCCGCACTGAATTGTCCCTGAGGGAACTCAGTAAGCATTAGGCAGAGTATATTATGAAGGTCCAGGAACCAGCTCCTGGGGAAGTATGTGCGTCGACATTCCGTTCATGTGGGGGCACTCTGACAAGACATGGGCTATTGCAAGAGGGACTGAACAGTCCATGCAGAAAATAGGCGGCGACGCCTCCATTAGGTGTCTGTGCGTTAGTCTGCCATGTCCAATTCTCAGTCGGCATAGAGTCATCTCTGTCCGTCGAGATCAGCTGCTTGAAGAAACCCAGGGTGTGTCCTTGATAGTAAGCAATTTATTTCTCTTAATGAACATCAGACCATTCCATGTCCTACTTATTTTTCAGGGCTCTTTTAATCGCTGGGTAAGAGTCTTTATATGGGAGTGGACGCTGTTCTGCTGGGTCAGGCGCCACTGCAGCTCTTCGTGCTGCTTCGTCCGCCCGCTCATTGCCCACTACCCCACAGTGACCTGGAACCCAGCACAAACGAACGTTCTTGTTTCTGAAGAACAATCGCACAAGCCAGCGCATGATTGCTGAAACAACAGGGTGGCAATTGTTGAAGATCTCCAGAGTTTGAAGCGCACTGAGCGAATCACTATAGATTGAAATATTGGCATTTGGAAGAGTATCGGCCGCCATGAGAGCATCGGCCGTGGGTTCATCAGTGAAAACTGACGCTGATGGCAGGAGCTTCCTAGTAACGACGCGCCCAGGGAGCACCGCTGCACAGCCCACACCATCGTCGTCTTTTGATCCATCAGTGAAGATATGCAAGCTATCAGCGTGATGAGTCTCCGCATGGGTTATAAAAATAGCTCGAAGATTTTAGGGTGCCACAACTGTTATTCGGCCAGTGAAAAGTGAGGGCAGAGCATATTTTCTGGTAAACGCCAGATGGGAATAGCATCTCGCGGGAGAGGGTCCACCATGATTGATGTGTGGAAGGCCAAGCTCAGTAGTGAGGAGCTCGATGCGTTTTGAGAAACTCGAAGAAGGAGCAAGATTGGGATGATGCAGTCGGATTGTGGTACACGTAGTGGAGGTGGGGCGAGCAAGAACATGGCAATAAAATTTGAGGTCAATTTGTTCTCGTCGCAGGGCAAAACTAGGCTCACCAATTTTACAATAAGGCTGACAATAGGGGAGGAGCGGAAAGCTCCAGTACAAGCGCAAAGGGCGGCATTATGAACTGGTTCCAGTGTTTTGAGAATATTAAGTACACTCCCTTAGTCCAGTTTGGACCGAATGATAGCGAAGTTAAGGCGTAATGATGTTATTCTATCTGCACCCCAGGTGAAGTACGATGCGGTCCGAAGAATGACAAATCGCTGTAAGCAGTCTATCTCAAGTTGCAGCATAAGGTACTCCCAGGTTAGTTTCAGGTCGGATATTAGTCCTAGAAAATGGACTGTAGGTAGGAAAGGGATCATTTCTCCATAAGGTCTGCGGTCTGATTCTGTGTGTGAGCGAGACCGATGAATATAAAGTGCACATGTTTTGCTTTCAGATATTTTGAAGCCTCGAGATTCTGTCTTGCCTTGTGGCCGGGGCGTTAGAATCTTGCTACCGTATCCACCGTGTCGTAGAAGGCAACTAAAAGGGCGCCCCGTAGCCGGGAGTAGAATCGTGATACCGTATCCCTTGCGGGTCGTAAAAGGCGACTAAAAGGGGCGGGGCAAAGGGGCTAGGAATCGCTTTCTCTGTATGATCCATCCTCAACGACGGCAAGACAAGCGGGGGGAGGAAAGGCTCACGCCTCTCCGAACCCTATTGTTAGAGTCGCTGAATGTGTGACTGTAGTACGAATGAGGTAAAGAGGAGAGATTGGTGAGACGTTTGTGAGGAGGAAGTTTGATGTGTTGGCACTGGGTGAGACGAAATTGAAAGGTAAGGGCGAATGTGAGTTTGGTGTCGTAAGTGGAAGAAAGTCTGGTGTGGAGGAAGGTTGGGCACGAGAAGGTATGGTCTTGATATTGAGTGACCGGTTGGCTCGTAGCGCTACCAAATGGAAGAAGGTGTCCTCAAGATTGATGTGGGTGAAAGTCAAGTTAGGCATAGAAAGATGGGCATTTGTGAGTGGTTACGGATCTGGCAGCGAGAGGAGTAATGAGAAGAGGGAGCAATTCTGGATTGACCTGAGTGAGTGTGCCGAGAGTTTTGGAGGTCGTTTTAATTTAGTTGTACTGGGTGACCTTATTGCGAGAATTGACAGTGGATAAAATCTGATGTGTATGGAGCAGGAGTTAGTGGTCGGGAACAGTTTGTTCAAGAAGCGAGATAACCACAAGTACACATGGGTAAGGATGGCTCATGGTGCAGTGTTGGAGAGAGCACTGATGGATTTTGTGCTGATATTGAGGAGAGTGGGTGTTGAGAGGGGAGGGTGGAGGAGTGTCTGACCATCTGCTGGTGGAAGGTAGATTAAGAGTGGAGCAGAAGTGGAAGGGCAACAAACGAGTGGGAGGAGGGAAAGAGGTAGTGAAAGTGAGTGGACTGAATGTGAGAAGTAGAGCCGAGGAGTTCCAGCAGGCGTTGAGGGAAGAATATGACAACGTGAGAGGGCAGGACTTGAGAGATGTGGAGGAAGGACTTGAGAGATGTGGAGAAAGAATGGGAGGCGTTAAGGGATGCGTTGCTGAGATGTGCGAAGAAGGTGTGTGATGTGCGCTGTGTGGGCGGGTGCAGAAGGAAAGGTTGCGAGTGGTGGAACGAGGAGGTCAAACTGGCGAGAGAACAAAAAAATACAATGATGTTCTGGAAAGAGGTGAAGAGGGTGAGAAAAAAAAGAGACCGGAAAGCAGGAAGTGGTGAAAGATGAAAACAGCCAGTTGTTGTTGGAAAGTGGTGATGTACGGAAGAGGTGGGCTGAGTATTTTGATGAGTGGTTGAATGTCGAGGATGACAGAGAGGCTAACATTGTTGCTGTGGGTGGTGGTGCTCGGATGCCAGCTTTGGGAGAAACACTTGTGGCGGACATTACCAGGGAAGAGGTGCAGGAGGCGGTGGAGGAGATGAAAGCAGGGAAAACCCCTGGTTTGGATGACGTTGCAACCGAGTGCCTGAAGAATGGTGGTTAACGATTGTCGAATAGTTGGTGAGGTTACTGAACTTGTGTTTTGTGGCAGGCGTGGTACCGATCGAGTGGCGCAGTGCCTGCATTGTTACGCTATATAAGGGCAAAGGAGATAGAAATGAATGCTGCAACTCGAGAGGTATCAGTCTGTTATGTGTGGTTGGTAAGTTGCACGGGAGAGTGCTTATCAAAAGAATTAGAGACTGTACAGACTGCGTAATTGGAGAGAAACAGTGTGACTATAGAAGTGGTAGAGGGTGTGCCGGTCAGATTTTTGCAGCGAGACAGGTCTATGAGGAGAACCTTGTCAAAGGAAAGGATGTGTTCTGGCACTTCATGGATCTGGAAAAGGCACATGACAGGATTGCCAGGGAAGCGCTGTGGAGGGTGTTGCGTTTGTATGAAGTGGGCGGACATGTGTAAGAAGCTGTGCACAGTTTCTATTTTGGCCGTCGAGCATGTTTCAGATTGGGCAGCGAGGTGAGTGATTGGTTGACAGTGAAAGTGGGACTGAGACAAGGCGACGTGATGTCTCCCTAGCTGTTCAACCTTTATGTGGATGGAGTGGTCAGAGAGGTGAACGTGAGAGTGCTGGGTCGTGTCTTGGAACTGTTGGAAGCGAATGGGCTGAGTTGGCAGTTGAGCCAGTTGCTATTTGCGGATGATACGGCTCTGGCTGCGGATTCAGAGGAAAAGCTACAGTATTTGGTCTAGTGTCTGAGTTTGGTCGAGTGTGTGAGAGAAAGAAGCTTCGAGTGAACGTGGGTAAAAGTAAAGTAATGAGATGCTCAAGGACTGTCGATGCGAGCAAAATTAGTTTCTCCCTTATTGAAGAGCTCTTGGAGGAAGTTCAGTGTTCTAAGTATCTGAACTCCCATGTGGAGATAACTGAACTAGTGGAAACTGAAGTGAAGGCGCAAGTGGAGGAGGGATGTAAAGTGTTGGGTGCACTGAAGAGTGAATGAGCTGTAGGATGTTGGGGACGGAAGCATAGAGAGGGCTGTATGAGGGTGTTGTTGTCGTCCCAACTGTGCTCTACGGAGCTGAGACTTGGGGGGTGAGAGCAGAGGAGAGAAGATGGTTGAATGTCTTTGAGATGAAATGTTTGAGGAGTAACGCTGAGAGACCGGATCACCAACGACGTGGTTCGAATCAGAACAGCGATGGTGAAGAAGTTGGAGAACAGAGTGGATTCGCGTGTTCTGAGATGGTTCGGGCATATGGTGAGGATGGATGCAGGGAGATAGGTGAAAAGGGTGATGAATGTGGAAGCAAGTGGTCGCAGGCCTAGAGGTAGACCGAAGTTTGGGTGAATGGATGGTATAAAGTAGGCGTTAGGAAGGAGACACATGAATGTGGCAGTAGCGAGAGAGCGTGCAATGAACAGGCGCGAGTGGAGAATGGTTGTGAATGGTTGATTTTGACGCTGCTCTGATGTGCTTTCTCGCCCTTGGCATCCCGTTGTCCGGATGGTCGTGGGTGGGGGGGCCCTGGCCCTTATGACGCGACAGGGGTAATCCAGTGAAAACTGTCGGGCCCTGCTGCTGACAACAGATCCTCGGACCGCACTCGTGACCCAGATTGTGTGTTGCGGGGTTACCGGCCGGACCCTCAAGCACAAAAGAGCTAAGTTGTGTGAGTATGAGCGTATGAGGGTGCGCCTTGCCGTTGGCCATCCCCCTATATGGGGGATGCGGCCTAGTGTCAGTATCTGTATCTGAGATCCTGTCCAGACAACCATCAGGGCAATTGCACTCAGTAGTTTTCGTTGGAGTTGGGACACAACTGGCGCCGATGCGTATATTATATTGTCGTAGGGCGGAAGCTGATCAATTCATCGGTAGGCTTACCAGGTTTTGGGAAAGACAGAACCACTGCCTCCCTCCACCGATCGGGATATGAGTGAGTAGACCAGACTGTTGTAAATAAGACACAAGTAGGAGAGTGCAGAGGGATATGGGTGCCGGAGCATCTTGTAGGAGATTTGATCTTCAACAGGAGCAGAAGGGTTGGAGGTGCGAATTGCACCAAGGATTTTGCGTACCGTGATAGGTTCATTGTAAGGTATAAGAGAATTTATGGAGAAGTCCAGATCATTTTGTTCTGCAGTACGCTTTGTGATACGGAAAGCCGAGCTGTACCCATAATTCGAGCTGACGAGAAGTAATGTGTTGCAAAGAGTTCAGAGACTTCTTGCGGATCGGTGTGGGTCGTTCCCATCATCCTTAGGATTGGGGGAGGGGGAGAGCTTGAAGTGAGAACAGTACTTCCCAGTCATTTTTCGCGTGCGGGACCACACTTTAGACATGGGTGTGTTCACATTAATGGACTATGCGAAGTTTTGCCATGCTTCTTTCCTAGATAGGAAGTATGTATTTCGTGCTTTTGGTGTTTCTCGCCCAAACGTAATTTTATCTGCTACTGCTTTGGTGCGCCGGTATCGATTGAATGCACGCTTCTTTAGCGTTTTGCTATTTTACAAAGGTCACTTCACCAGGGTGTCCTAATTTTACGTGGTGTTCCCTTGGTTATAGGGATGCTGCGATCGGCAGCGTGAAGGATGGTACTATTAAAGTTTTCTTCCATCTCGTCACAGGATATATCCTGAGGTGGGATGGGAGGTGTTGTTGTATAAGCAGTGAACGATTACCAGTGGCTTTACGCATTATGTATCGGCGAGCGGTAGAAGTATCTTTAGGATGGAAAGTAGTGATGGTGATGGGGAAGTGGTCACTCCCGGAGGGCTCTTCCAGCACTTGCCAGGCAAGGTCTGGGGAGAGGTTTGGTGAGCAGAAAAATAGGTCAATGGCCGAAAACGAGGCTGTCTGGGTTCTCCAGTATTAAGGAGCGAATATCTAAAGACAGAAAGAATGCTTCGACGTGCCCTTCACGTCCATTGACTGTGTCTCCCCCCCCCAGAGGGGGTGTTTAGCATTAAAGTCACCTACAAGAAGGTAGTGCGCAGGAAGTTGACCAACCAGGTTAGTAAGAAGTGCGTATGAAAGTTCATTTGTGGAAATATATGTTACAAATAGTAACGGGGCGTTTGGGGTCCACTCTGTGGGCCTGACCTTGCAGAGTTGTTTGTAGAGGGATTGAAGTGCATGTGATTGCTTGATTTACTATTGTAGCAAGGCCGGTGCCCGGTCGAGCATCGGCAGTGGGCGAGGTGAAGTGGCCTTTATATCCACTGGGAAAAGATGGTTTGTACAGTCCCAGGAGAGTTTCCTCGAGACAAACTACCATTAGATTACAGGTTCGGGTTAGTTTCAATAGTTCAGCATAGTTAGAACGGTATCCTCTGATGTTCCATTGAAGGAAGAGGGTATCAGATATTGTGGTTTAGGTTAGAGAAATTCAAGGTTTATGCTTGAGTTGATGTCTAATTATATATCGCTTTTGTAGACTATGTCACTCACGGCCTGTCGGCCGCGTTCGACGAGTATCGCTGGAGCTTCTGTTTGGCTACGAGTCAACGAAGGATCATTTCCGTTTGGATCATCATCGTTCAGGTTGGAGCCAGTGCGCTTTGCGCTGGTAAGCGGCAAGCGAGTTTCTTCGACCTGAGGCGATGATGGGGTAGGGGGAGTATCACTCAATACTGTGTTCGGCGCATTCCTCTTAGGATTATAATCCGGAGCGGCTAAGCGAGGCAAAGGCGAAGGGGCATTTGGTGCCCTAATGAAGGCACCAGAATGACATCTGAGCTGAGCAGTAATCTGGCTAGGCTGCGCGGGTACCAAGGGGAATCTTGGTTGGGCTTGGAGTAAGGCGGGTTTAAACGTTGATGACAGATCCCGGGTTTTCGTCTTGTGTGGCTGGTGAGGAGCGCGTTGAGGTGGCAGTGTTTCTTTATGTGATGCTGCCTCCAATAAAGGCGGGTCGTCGTCCAGATTCAGGTCTGGGACTCCCCTTGCACGTCGATCAGCAAGTGATGGACGGGCCGAAGTGTGAGTGAGGGAAGGTATCTCCGACGGAATTTCCGAGGTTCCGGACAGTGCGAATGACTGTCGTCGTGAACTTCCTCGATTTCGAGAAGGATAAAGGGCATCGTGTTGTAGGTTAGAAGAAACCCTGGTTACAGGTGTTCCCGCTGTCACTGCAACAAAGCAGCAAGCGGGCGGATAAATTTGGCGGTTATTTGTCTCTTGGCTTCGGAGTAGGAAAAGTTTTCTCTAGCTTGAACGCTGAGTATCTCCTTTTCGAGTCTGTAATAGAAGCATTCGCGTGATGACGCAGGATGGTCCGCGAACAGTTTGCGTAATTAGCAGGTTTGGTCACATTTGTGGCCAAGTGCGTCCTTACCACAGCGGAAGCATATACTTTCTATGTACCTCAATCGGCAGGCATCACTTCCATGACCAATCTTATGGCAGTTGTAGCAGCGTCTAGGATTATAGATGTATTCTCGAACCGAGCAGTGTCCAGCCAATGTGGACATCAGTGGGCAGAGAACACAGCTTGAAGGTGAGGATGTAGACACCAGTGTACTCAACTCCGCTTCGCCGTCGTTTCACTCTGCATATCTTGGTGACTTGCTGATCCGCGAGTTCAGTAAGAATATCGTCGTCGGAGTGGTTTGGTCTGTTTTTATAATATATAGTTCCTTGTATCGTGTTGAGAGTAGGGTGCTCATCAACTTTTACAGATATATTATTTAGTTGTTTTAGGTTCTGAATGTTCCTACTTTGCTCATCTTCCACCTCCACCAGGAGGGAGCCACTCTTAAGCTCACTGATGCGCTCCGGGGGTCCCCCCAGTGCAGCGCGGAGTCGTCGATTAGCTTGTATAGTATTAGTATCGGCCAGATTCTCTCCCGAGATTGCCTTGACGGTGAAGAATTTGGTGAAGTTTTCTTTTTGAAAAAGATTTTTACGTATTTTCTGATTTTCGCGTATCGTTCATGGAGTCGTACACGATTGCGGGGGCTTCTCCCGGGTTTCGTCCGGGAGCACCACGTGTGAGCTATGTGAGGATCGTTTCCCTGCAATACAGTATTCAGACAGATAAGCAAGACTTTCCAACAGCTCTACCTCAGCAACGGGTTCGCTGAAGGTTGTCCCACCCCTCGGTTCACCACATTATGGAGGCCTGATGCAGTTATATCATTTACAGCGTTATCCGTCTTCAACTTTGCTACTTTGGCCACTTTGACAGTTGGTGAGTAGCTATAGATTGAAAAAAACATGCATGAAAAAAAGGGAAACAAGAGAACAATGAAAAAAAGGTGAAGTGAAGTAAAAAAAACTCAAGTAAAGTAAAAAACATGTAAAAAAATGCTATGAGGGAAAATGTCATGAGAAGAAAAAATATAAGTTAACCCACGCAGGACCGGCATGCTGGGTGGGCACATAGGAAACAATATTTAAAAAAACGGTTCGAGTTCGAGTCATGGGACATAATCCAACTTTTATAGAAATTTTCAAAAATACATATATATTTTTTGCAAAGTTGACTAAGAGAGTTTGTTACTGGAAGATAGGGAATAATGTAATAGGCATTTTATTTACTTTTCAAGCCTAGACTTACGTAAATGGTAATAATATTTGTTTTAATGCTCTAAAAAATCAATAAGTTGATACAAAAATTAGAAAATAATCTTCAACACTTTCATAATACTTTTTTTTACTTTTATAGCAATATGCAGAAATTTGATCATTTCTTCAGCCCTAATAGCATGTAAGTGCCTCAAATCGCCTCTCTTAAGGCTGGAATAGAGCTGGTTCGATGGAGAATGACCTGAGGAGCAAAAATATATGCAATTTTAGTATTTTTGCTCTTTTAGTTATTGAATTATTTGCAAGCCCTTTCTAAAATATGAAATTTTTGGTAAAAATAGGTAGACTTCCATATGAAGTGTTTGCACTTTCGCATATAGCACGATTATTATAGTATACAGATACAGACACGAGGCCGCATCCCTCAGAAAGGGGGGTGGCCGACTGCAAGGCGCACCTCACACCATCATAAGCTCACACACACAACTCAGCCCTTTGGTGCTAAAGGGTCCGGCCGTTAACCCCGCAACATACACACTGGGTCACGAGTGCAGTTCGAGGATCCGTTGTCAGCAGCAGGGCCCGACAATTTTTACTGGTTAACCCCCGCCGCGTCATGATGACCGCCCCCCCCCCCTCACCCACCCACGACTATCCCTACAACGGGATGTCAAGAGCGGGAATGCACATCAGAGCAGCGTCACAATCAACCATTCACAACCATTCTCCACTCACGCCTGTTCATTGCACGCTCTCTCGCTTCTTCTACATTCATGTCTCTCTTTCCTAACGCCTGCTTCACACCATCCATCCACCCAAACTTCGGTCTACCTCTAGGCCTGCTACCACTCGCCTCCGCATTCATCACCTTTTTCACCAATCTCCCTTCGCTCATCCTCTCCATGTTCCCGAATCATCTCAGAACACGCGAATCCACTCTTTCCTCCAACTTCTTCACCATCCCTGTTCTGATTCGAACCACATTGTTGGTGATCCGGTCTCTCAGCGTTACTCCAGCCGTGCTCCTAAACATTTCATCTCGAAAACAATCAACCTTTTTCTCTTCTCTGTTCTCACCCCCCAAGTCTCAGCTCCGTAGAGCACAGTTGGGACAACAACACCCTCGTACAGCCCTCTCTTAGCTCCCACCCCCAACGTCCTACAGCTCATTACACTCTTCAGTGCACCCAACACTTTATATCCCTCCTCCACTCGCGCCTTCACTTCAGTTTACACTAGTTCAGTTATCTCCACATGGGAGCCAAGATATTTAAAACGCTGAACTTCCTCCAAGAGATGTCCATTTAACGAAACACTAATTTTGCTCGCATCGACAGTCCTCGAGCATCTCATTACTTTACTCTTACTCACGTTCACTCGAAGCTTCCTCCTCTCACACACTCTACCAAACTCAGACACTAGCCTACATAACTTCTCCTCTGAATCCGCAACCAGGGCCGTATCATCAGCAAGCAGCAGTTGGCTCAACTGCCAACTCCGCCCTTTCGCGGAGACACGACCCAGCGCACTCGCGTTCACCTCTCTGACCACTCCATCCATATAGAGGTTGAACAGCTTGGGAGACATCCCACAGCCTTGTCTCAGTCCCACTTTCACTGTGAACCAATCACTTGCAGCATTCATTTGCAGTTGCAGCATTCATTTCTATCTCCTTTGCCCTTATATAGCGGAACAATGCAGGCACTGCGCCACTCAATCGGCACCACGTCTGCCACAAAACACAAGTTCAGTAACCTCACTAACCAGTTGACAATAATGACTCCACCCTTCTTCAGGCAATCGGTCGCAACGTCATCCAAACTAGGGGCTTTCTCTGCTTTCATCACCTTCACCGCCTCCTACACCTCTTCCCTGGTAATGTCCGCGACAAGTGTTTCTCCCAAAACTGGCACTCGAGCACCACCACCAACAGTAAAAATATCAGCCTCTCTGTCATCCTCGACATTGAACAACTCATCAAAATACTCGGCCCACCTCTTCCGTACATCACCACTTTCCAACAACAACTGGCCGTTTTCATCTTTCACCACTTTCTCCTTTCCGGTCTCTCTCTCTCTTTCTCACCCTCTTCACCTCCTTCCAGAACATCTTTTTCTTCTTCTCAAAATTCTGGCACAACCGACTTTTCCACCTGGCATCAGCGTCCCTTTTGGCTCTCCTCACCACCCGCTTCACCTCGTTTCTCCTCTCTTTGTAGCTTTCATAAGCAACCACCGACTTCACCTGCAACCACTCCTCAAATGCTCCTCTTTTCCCTGCCACTGCCAGTTTGACATCCTCGTTCCACCACTCGCAACCTTTCCCTCTGCACCCGCCCACAACACACTTTCTTCGCACATCTCAGCAACGCATCCTTAACGTCTCCCATTCTTCCTCCACATCTCTCAGGTTCTGTCCTCTCACGTTGTCATATTCTTCCCTCAACGCCTGCTGGAACTCCTCGGCTGTACTTTTCACATTCAGTCCACTCACTTTCACTACCTCTCTTCCTCCTCCCACTTGTTTGTCGCCCTTCCACTTCTGCTCCACTCCTAATCACCTTCTACCAGCAGATGGTCAGACACTCCTCCACCCTTTCCTCTCAACACCCGCCCATCCAACAGCCTCCCCACCACGCTCCTCGATATCAGCACAAAATCCGCCACTGCACCACGGGCCATCCCTTCCCATGTATAGTTGTTGATATCTCGCTTCTTGAACTAACTGTTCCCGACCACCAACTCCTGCTCCATACACAGACCTATCAGGTTTTCTCCACTGTCATTTCTACCGGGAACGCCATACCTTCCTATCACATTCTTCACCACTACATCTCCAACTCTCGCATTAAGGTCACCCAGTACAACTACATTGAAATGACTTCCAAAACTCTCAATACGCTCACTCAGGTCAGTTCAGAATTGCTCCCTCTCCTTTTCACTCCTCTTGCTGCTAGGTCCGTAAGCACTCACAAATACCCATCTTTCTACGCCTAACTTAACTTTCACCCACATCAATCTTGAGGACCCTCCTTCCGTTCGGTAGCGCTACGAGCCAACCGATCCTTCAATATCAGGATCACACCTTATCGTGCCCAACCTTCCTCCACACCAGACTCTTCCACTTACCTTACCAAACTCACATTCGCCCTTACCTTTCCCTTTCGTTTCACCCAGCGCCAACACATCAAACTTCCTCCTCATTAACATCTCTCCTCTTTACCTCATTTGTACTACAGCCACGCACATCCAGCGACCCTAACAATAGGGTTCGGAGAGGCGTGAGCCTCTCCTCCCCCCGCTCGTCTTGCCGTCTTTGAGGAAGGGTTTTACAGAGAACGGGATTTCTAGCCCCTTCGCTCCGTCCCTTTAATGCGCCTCTTACGACATGCAGGGGTTACGGTGGCATGATTCTACACCCGGCTACGGAGCGCCCTCTTAATCGCCTTCTACGACACGCGGTGGATACGGTAGCAAGATTTTAACGCCCCGCCTACAAGGCCTATATAGTAGTTGGAATAATGTTATTTGTTCCGTTAAATCCGTAAGAAAACAAGCTACAATCGGTTCACCAAAAGTTTTTGCGTCAAGATAGTACTTTTGATTCAAATTCCTGATTTAATTTTTTTTCGATATTTCCGATCAAAAATGTGAAGGATGCATAAATGCCTTATTATATAAAAATAAATGTCATCAAAAGAAGCGCTACTCCACTGCAAATTCAGCGATGTGTTTGTGAGCTGTGTACGACTAATAGTCTTGAAACTAATCAATTTTATTTGATCTAGTCCAAAATTTGGAGGGAAAAATTAATTACAAAATGTGGTTTTTGGACTCCGCAACCTGCAATTTTAGTCCTATGTTGCTTCCATATAGCTCAAAAGAACCGCATTTGCAAGACAAATCTAATAATATGCGTGCGCTTGATAGTGAAGAAGTTTTCTGTCAAAAAACCAATACGTGGCGATACGGTCCTGCGAGGGTTAATGGAATTTCAACAAAACGAACAAGGCAAAAGGAGTAAACAAGGTGAAAGCATAACTAGGAAAGGGTACAGAAGGAGAATTGGTAAAGAGTAAAATGGTCCGAAAGGAAAATAAGGTGTTCACCCCCTCGGTTGGATCGTGACTCCGTGCGACCCGTTAACAAGTAGCTGTAATGGGCGGGGGGGGGGGCTCGTCATGCATGAGGTTCAGTCTAAGACCGGTATATGGATCAACAAATGAGGCTCTTTAAAAGATGCAACGAGCCGGAAAGAATCACATAAAAGGTATAAGATCCAGAAACCTTAAATAGCTTAATCTGCACCATGGCACAACAGTTCGGTATCTGGGAATATTGTAGCATCGACCGTTGCAACTTCTCGCAAAGTTTCTAGGTAAGTTTTTTTTTAGTGATCCCTTGTACACTAATGCAACATAACAGAATAAATGATTTCTGTATTATCAAGTCCAAGGTTGATACTAATGCTGGATTCAACCATATGGCAGCTGACTGAGAGTTGTAACAACTAAGCTACTCGCTCAATGCTACCTTTTGCAATTTGATAGATCTTGTGCCATACCAAAGAAAGTTCGGGATGAATCAAATTGATATTTTCTTAGACATGCACCAGAAAGCCATGGCCCTCGAATCTAATCTATTTTCTTAGACAAAATAGGTGGCTTCAACGAGCTCGACGAGAGGCCACTGCATCACCATTATAAGTCAGGCGCTATGGACCTGTTTCTCGACTTACAAGCACCCCTTCTCCTCTCACTCGCTTTGTGTGCTGCCTCAGAGTGTCTGCAGCACCGTTTGATACCTCACCAACATCCTATGAGCCCTTACCTGCTTGGCGTGCTGCCTCAGCTTGTCCTGCAGCACCGTCAACTCGATGGTCTGCAGCTGCTCATGAGCACGCTCGCTAAAGCCCTGATTGAGGGGAGGGGAGCAGGTGCAGTGAAAGCTCGGGCGGTAGAAGGAAAAAGAACAAAAGCCAGAGCCCATGCTGGGTCAAGGTAGTAAACAAGAAAGAGGCTGTGCCCAGCGAGTAGTAAGGGAAGGATGAACACTACAAAGCAAAGCAATCCGTGGCATTGAAAAAGCTAAGTAGGTGAACAGCACTGTGTTGCTAAATAGAAGGTTAGTACAAGATTAGAGTGATCAGACTTTTTAATGCGCTGGTATTAGTATCCCTAAGGGACCGAACCTCAAACCAGCAAGCAGTGTAGCTCGTTGCTCAAGTAATCGAGGAGTCATCCCTAGGCTTCGAGTTTGTTTCGGATCATGCTACGCTCATATCACTACAACTGCTGGGGAAGTCAAAGAAGCATTCTATTGAAATAAGTTTGGAGCAGTGAACCTCAGGGATGGAGGAATCCATTGGGTGGTAAGAAGAAGCGTGATTAATTCATAGTAGATTAGTTTCCAGCTAAAAGATCGGTTTCGTAAAGGTGTTTGAGAAGTGGTTCTACACTCAATTGATTCAGAGGGATCTCGGTAAGCATTATGCGGAGCATATTAGTGAGGTGTGAAAACCGGTTATTGTGAATGTGTGTTTCTTACCTTCGCAGCCCCCCCAGGGCTCAACATACCCGATCATCAGGTGCACCAAGCAAGGAGAGGCCACACAGCCATGCGTGCCAGCACCTACAAAGACTGCGCAGAACAACATAAGGGAAGATGCTGGAAGGGATGCGCACCTTTGGCTTTCAGAAAACACACCCAAAGCCATGCGTATGAAAAACCAAAGCACAACTACAACTCAGCAAAAAAAACATGAGAGTAAAAAAAAAGTCAATGTCTAGCAAACATGATTAATAAGAAGCAAACATGATTAATAAGAAGCAAACATGATTAAAAAAACTATAACAGACACCCATGCCTTCAGTCTATTAAATTAGAGCCGTCGGCATTCCGTCCAAGTTGGACTTTTCGTTAGTACATGAGCAAATGTAAGGGGTGCCAAATGAAGTAGCCGCCAAAAAATATCTGTGCATTAGTCTACTATGGCCTATTCTCACTCAGCAGAGAATACTCGCATTATTTGAAGAGCTCGTGGTGTTGGTGTGTATTTGAGAGTGACCATTTATTTCTCAGGGAGGCACCAGTCCTTCGAGTCTTCCATTTGCTTCGTGATCTTTTTTATTGCCGAGTAAAACACTTTAGCAACAGGGAAGTGGGCGCCGTTCTGCTGGGTCAGGCGCCACTGCATCGTCCGCCCGCTCATTACCACAACCCATCATAAATGAACATTTTCATTCAGAGAGAAAAAACGTGCAAGCCAACGCAAGATTGCCACAACAACATATCGTCAGTTGTTGAAGGTCTTCAGGGTCTGAAGTGCGCTAAGCTGATCACTACAAATTAATTCAGTAGTGAAGACGGGCGATAAACATCATCGTCGTTTTTTGATCCATCAGGTACTTTATGTAAGCTAATAGCGTGGTGAGTTTCTGCACGAACTATAAAAAACAGGGTGCAACATCTGCTTTTCAACTACTAACGTAGTGAGGGCAGAGTATATTTTCAGGTATACTCCAGATGAGAATCGTAACTCGAGGGGAAATGAGAGGGTCCACTATGATACGGAGTTGTAAAAAAAGCAGCAAAGCGCTCAATACGCTGTAAAAAGCAGGAGGGAGCGAGAGTGGGATGGGACTAACAGATTGAGGTACATGTAAATGAAGTAGCTCAGGAAGATTAGAGTGACTGGGTTCACTACTACGTGTACGCTGAGAATAATGTATGAACATGTGCCACAAGAAGTACAGTAACTTCTCAGGTGCTGCAGCCATTTGGTCGTTGTTGTTATTGTTGCTCAACCCCAGCTCCTCCTGCGATGGAGGAGCCACGGTCAGCGCACAGCCCAAGGCCCGGGAACCCGCCGACCTGTTCGTGTTGGGAGTGTTACAACAGCTGTCTCGCGGGCGCTCCCAAAGAACACGCACTGACAGGATGTCATTGTGGAACCAGCCGTGTGCGGTGGCTGGGCACGAAGTCATGACGTGCTCGACCGTATCGGCAGAACCCTGGCATCGCAAGCAGAGATCGGAAGGGACATTTCCCAGTCTATGCTGGTATGACTAGGCTACTCCTACTCCTCCAGTCTATGCTGGTACGCCTAGGCTACTCCAACTTCTTCACGTCCACCAAAGGCGGGTGACTCTGCTAGACCGTGCTGACTGTGTTCGTCTAATGCAAGAGCTGTGAAGTGTATGTGTATCTGTTTGTGCATAGATGTGTTATCTGTAAGTTCAGGAATGGTCACGTAAAGAGAACCGAAGTGTGTTGCCGATGTGTTATGTAGGTTTCGGTTGATTGGACGAGGGTACAGTAGGATGTGGCAGGGATGAGCCGGGTCTCAAATCTTGTTGAAGAATTGGGTCCTTCTCATATCAGGATGGTGTTTGAGAGGGAGGACCTTGGTTTCTTCATGCAGGTGCGGAATGGGTGTGGTCCGTGCACAGCCCGTTGCAATGCGCTAGGCCGTGTTCTGTATCCTTTGCAGGGAGGTAATGTGTGTGGATGCAAGGTCAGAGGACCAAGCGGTGTTTGCGTAGGAGATTACAGGCCTGATGAATTGTTTGTCTAGTGTTGTTATTCATTTGTTGGAGTGACCGTAAGTGGTTGTAGTGAGTGCCCGAGACACGTTCAGTCTGGGTCTGACTTTGATGCCGATGTTGCTTGTGTGAGACTTGAATGTTATAGGCGTGTCATAAGTTACTCCAAAGATAGTTGTAGTGGGGCTGTGGGGTATGGGGGTGATGTTGAGCGTGACATGGGGGTGGATGCGGTGATCACTGTTATCTGGTGTTAGTTATGTGAGAGATGACTTGCTTGCGGACACCTTCATTCTGTTATCCATCAGCCAGACTTCGAAAGAGCTGAAGTACTGCTGGAGGTGTGCAGCTGCAGTTTCGTGTTTGTGGTGTTGTGTGGTTGTTGTTAGGTCATCCGCGTATGAGCTGATGTAGGTGTTGGGTTCTGTTGGAATAGGCAGGTCGTGCATGAAGGCATTGAAAATTAATGGGAAAGCACAGAGCCCTGTAGGACACTATTGGGGAAGTGGCGGGGACGAGACGGCTTATTATTGTAGACAGTGTATGCATGTCTATCAGAGAGGATTTTAGCAAGCCACTTCTTGTAGTTTGGATGGATTTTTGTTGAGTATTTTGTTTATGAGAACGTGTCTTGGGACCGCGTCGAAGGCCTTACTAAATTCGATAACGCTTACCAGGGTGCGTTTGGCTGGCTTCATTTCGTTCGGGCCTTTGCGAATGGTCTGGGTGAGGTTGGTGATTTGATTAGAGTGCCAAGGCTTTCTAGTGCACTGGAGTCAATGTCCTTCTGGCACCGAACGTCAAACCAGCAGCCAGTGCTGCTTTAATTCATTGACAAGTCATCGTCCTTCTCGGAGTTGCTTCGAATCATGGCTTGCTCATGTCACTACTGTTTATATGGAGGGTCACAAAAAAGACCCACTCAGGAAGAAAGAAACAGTGGTCCTCCGGAAGGGAGGAGTCTATTGGTAAGCAAGACTAAAAATTTTCCATTACAACAGATCAGATTTCAGCTAAGAGGTTTGTTTCTCGAGGGTAGCTGAGAAGTGGTTCCGCACTGAATTGCCTCTGAGGGAACTCAGTAAGCATTAGGCGGAGTGAGTTAGGAAGGTCCAGGAACCGGTTCACTCAGCTAAGACATGAGCGACCGTAAGACGGACTGAACAGTCCATGCAGTATGGGGGTGGCGACTCCTCCATTAGATGTCTGTGCGTTAGTCTGCTGTCCATTTCTCAGTCGGTATATAGTTATCTCTGTCCGTCAAGATCGGCTGCATGAAGAGACCCAGGATGTAGGTGTGTCCATAGTGCGCAATTTATGTCCCATAGGAACATCAGACTATTCCATGCCCCATTTATTCCGCACAGCTCTTTTAATCGCTGGGTAAAAGTCTTTCTATGAAAGTGGACGCTGTTCTGCTGGGTCAGGCGCCACTGCAGCTCTTCGTGCCGCTTCGTCCGTCCGCTCATTGCCCACCACCCCACAGTGGCCCGGAACCCAGCACAAAGGAACGTTCCTGATTCTGGAGGACAATCGCACAAGCCAGCGAAAGATTGCCGAGACAAGAGGGTGGCATTTGTTGAAGATCTCCAAAGCTTGAAGTGAGCTAAGCGAACCACTAAAAATTGAGATACTGGCATCTGGAAGACTCAGCCGTCAACAGAACGTCGACATTGGCCGTGAGTTCAGCAGTGAAAACTGACGCTGATGACGGGAGTCTTCTAGCGACAACGCGCCCGGAGAGTACTGCTGCACAGCCAATAGCATCGTCGTCTTTTGGTCCATCAGTAGATATAAGCAAGCTATCAGCGTGATGAGACTCCACATGGGCAATGAAAAAGCACGAAGATTTTGGGGTGCAACATCTGCCTTTCGGCCAGTGAAATAGTGAGGGCAGAGCATATTTGCTGGAATGCGCCTGATGGGAACAACATCTTGCGGGAGAGGGTCCACCATAATGCGTGGCAGCCCAAGCTCAGCAGTGAAAAGCACAATGCGCTGCGAGACGCTCGAGGAGGAAGCCAGATTGAGGGGGATCTGCCGGATTGTGGTACATGTAAGGGAGGTGGGGGCGAGCGAGGATATGGCAATAGAATTTGAGGTCGATTTGTTCTCGTCGCAGGGCAAGACTAGGCTCGCCAGTTCCACAAAGAATGCTGAAGATAGGGGAGAAGCGAAAAGCACCAGTACAAGCGCGAAGAGCGGCATTGTGAACTGGTTCCAGTGTTTTGAGAATATTAAGTTTCGCGGAGCCATAGACATCGCTCCCATAGTCCAGTTTGGACCGGATGATAGCGCGGTAAAGGCGTAATGATGTTATTCTATCTGCACCCCAGGTGTAGAGCGATGTGATCCAAAGAATGACAAATCGCTGTAAGCAGTCTGTCATAAGTTGCTGCACGTGCTACTTCCATGTTAGTTTCTGGTCGAATATTAATCCTAGAAAGCGGACTGAAGGTAGGAAAGGGACCATTTATCCGTATAGTCTGAAGTCTGGTTCAGTGTACTTGCCAGGCCGAAGGATATGGAGTGCACATGCACAGATATTGTAAAGCCACGAGATTCTCTATAGGCAACCACCTGGGCAATTGTACTCTACAGTTGACGTGGAAGTTGGGTCACACCTGGTGCCAATGCGTTGATCATAAAATCGTCAACGTATAGAGACCCACTCACGGAGAGAGGGACAACCCCCGTGCTCCCATTAATGGCAATCGCGAATAAGGGACATGAATGGACGTTACCTTGGGGGACCCCTTTATCTAATGAATGTATGTTTGAGAGGTGGTTACCGATTTTGGCCCGGAAGAGGAAGTCCTGGATGAAAAATGCCAAGTGATTACAGAGTCCCATCTGATGGATCTCTCGGAGGATGCCGTAGCGCCAGGTTGTATCGTATGCCTTCTCAAGGTAAAAAAAAACACTGTGTGTTGCTTGCGATCCAGGGCATCTTGGACGTCAGTCACATATACAGACACAAGGTCGAATCCCCCAGAAAGGAGGGTTCCGAAGGCATGGCACACCTCAGATAGCTTAGCCCTTATGTGCTAAAGGGTCCGGCCGATAACCCTGCAACACCCACTCTGGGTCACGAGTGCGGTCCGAGGATCCGTTGTCAGCAGCAGGGACCGACAGCTCTCACTGGTTTAGCCCCGCCGCATCATGATCGCCCCCCCCCCCCCCCCCCAAAACCC
>SDVV010003951.1:0-17090 GCA_016164225.1 Gammarus roeselii
TGAATCATCGACGCTTCACACAGATCAAACTGAGAGCAAACGCTGGTAGAGGATCAGCGGAATCATCGACGCTTCACACAGATCAAACTGAGAGCAAACGCTGGTAGAGGATCAGCGGAATCATCGACGCTTCACACAGATCAAACTGAGAGCAAACGCTGGTAGAGGATCAGCGGAATGATCGACGCTTCACACAGATCAAACTGAGAGCAAACGCTGGTAGAGGATCAGCGAAATCATCGACGCTTTCACGTCAACTCGATGAGTAAACATCGAGGTTCACATTCGCGACAGCTCTTTCAGACAAGCTGTTGAGACGCCACTTTTTTATGCAAAATGGTGTGGAAAATGTTTTTCGAATGGCATACCCTATAAGTTGTGATTATTAACCTGTTGTACGTGAGATGTCCTTTAAAAATATCAAGTCGATTCCCTCATCCAGTTTTACTCATTACGTTACAGGTTTTGAATTTCTCCCAGTATCCTCAGGGAAACCGGACACTTATTGGGAAATTGTTGTTTGCATCTGCGCTCCACATAATACCACCTGCCTTAGACCATGGTGGGTATCCACTCAGTTACACTAATATCCTAGGAGAACAGAAAGTTGCCTATTCACATAATTGACAACAGCGATATAAATCTTTCAATAGTCAGTGTAGTTAAAACTAAATAAATACACGTATACTATAACTTCCCGGGAATCTCCCCGTCTTCTCGGGACTGTGGCTAAATGTTCTACCCCGGCATTCGACTCCCATTCTGTGTTTGAGACAATAGACAATAACTTTAGGACGTCGCGACG
The DNA here is from genome assembly GCA_016164225.1 of Gammarus roeselii. Taxonomy (NCBI): domain Eukaryota; kingdom Metazoa; phylum Arthropoda; class Malacostraca; order Amphipoda; family Gammaridae; genus Gammarus; species Gammarus roeselii. The sequence continues at coordinate 806 of SDVV010003951.1, forward strand.
AGTGGCTATCTCTCGTGACTACGTCAGATAAATGCTGTCCGTGAGCAATGCCCTGGGGTCTCTCTGGACTTATATCAATGGATAACCACAGCTGTGGTTATGGCAGTCCAGCTCTGATAGGAGGGACTGCATTGCAGCACGCATATCCATTAGGATTGCCCGGAGAATGGGTTGACTTTGCATCTTTGTCTTCAGAAAACATTTCCCCCTCACCTGGTTTGGACGGTAGATCAGTCACGAATGCAATGCAGTATATTGAGGAAAACGAGACATTCTACTCGGTAGGAGGTCCGTGACAACTGCAATAACAGTAACAGCATAACCTGCCGGCACCTGCACAACAATATGTGTTCTTACATTACAATGAAAGAAGCAATTTAGATCTCACCAAACGGCCTACTTGCTAACTGCAACACCAGTAATATTCCTCTTAACTGAAGTAAATGGCCTCAATGGATAACCAATAAACATATTATCTGAACAATATCTCTGCATACTGAACAGCATGTTCTCTGAGCACTAGTGTTAGGCAGCGGAAGCTTTATTTAAAACCACACATGCCATTTCTTCTGATGAATTGTACATACTGTACATTTCATTAGAGGCTGCCACTCAAATAGCACTAGCAGCCCACCAGTTGTGTAACAACTGTCGCTGATCTGACAGTTGTGCATCACCACAAGCACTTGCCGCTGCATCACAGTAGACCATGCTGTGGTATTTCACCACAAGCACTTGCCCCTGCATCCCAGTAGACCTTGCTGTGGTAATTCACCAAAAGCACTTGCCACTACATCACAGTTGACCATTCTGTGGTACTTCACCACAAACACTTACCACTGCATCACAGTAGAACATGATTTGGTATTTCACCACAAGCACTTGCCACTGCATCACAGTAGACCATGCTGTGGTACTTCACCACAAGCACTTGCCACTACATCACAGTAGACCATGCTGTGGTACTTCACCACAAGCACATGCCACTGCATCACAGTAGACCATGATGTGGTACTTCACCACAAGCACATGCCACTACATCACAGTAGACCTTGCTGTGGTACTTCACCACAGGCACTTGCCACTGCATCACAGTAGACCATGATGTGGTACTTCACCACAATCACTTGCCCCTGCCTCACAGTAGACCATGATGTGGTACTTAACCACATGCACTTGCCACTGCATCACATTAGACCATGATGTGGTACTAGCCCAGCAACGTTATAATAGTTCTAATTAACGACTAAACAAAATATACTTTTCTACACCACGGCATCACAGTAGACCATGCTATGGTACTTCACCCCAAGCACTTGCCACTGCATTCACATAATTGTGTATTCCCTCGGTATCGCACACGTCAATCCGGTACAAGAGAATATTGCAACCCAGTTTTAGGTCATTTCTTATTCAACTAAATATACTTGTACACAATCATAAGCGTTTCTATACACTGTGCCAAGGCAATGCAATCAGAGGACGGCTCAGCAAATACAGACTTTACTAATGAAGTTTTTCGTACAGGGTATGGTAATGCCAGACTTGAACAATTTTTGCGTATTTGCTGATGTACTTTATTGTGAATTCCCTCGACGTTATAAGCTTGCAGTCGATCATATTGTGTATCTCTCCCTAATGAATGGGAAAGGTTTCTCTGATCGTTGCACGTAGCTCGCAGGACTCTATTTTACTATTAAAATGGTAAATAAATGCAAAGGGAAAAACCACATAAAACTTATTGGCTGAGATGTTGCGTATGCACACAAATGTTTTGTTTTTATAGTCACTATTGACAGTTGAACCTTTTTTCTAATAATCATGAGTTGGGTATAGAACCAGCATCTACCCTAAAGAATTAATTTTAATTAATGTCGACAAAAAATAAAAATAAAAATGTTTCCAAACGATTACTTGGACGAAACCATCACCTAAATAAATATTCGCAGGAGGAAAAATTTATTATGATGTAATGTAAATCCAAGGATGTACTCACAATTCATTTCCTTTTGAAACTTTATTTTATGAATAAATTGTTACAGACTTAACAGCAAATTAGCTGGATCATCTGGACCAAAAACCCTAAATTTCATCCTATTGTAAAAATGTGCTGCATGCGATCACAGGTGCGTACATACTTGTGAGTGCTATTCGAAAATTTGGAACACATTCTATTTCTCCTGTTTCAATCAATTTGATGACAATGAATCACGCTATCTGAGACTCCAATTTGGACTAATGCATAAGCTGCAATAAAATCGTCCTTATTCTCATTCAACACTCAATTACAAACCACTAATAAATCTGACACATTTCAATCGTACGTCAACAGGATTAGAACTTAGCGTGGGAAGCCGGTTCATGAACGACGCTGATTGTCTTCCTAATGTTGTCGGCATACGGCTCATGATTAGAACCAACGGAAAATTAAATAATCAATCTGTAGATGAAGGAGCTAGTGTTTTTTTATTCTATGTAATAGGACATCTCAAAGAGCAGTTATATATGGGGCTGCCAGTTATTATTTTTTAATTAAGTATTACGCCTAAATTGAACGATTTTCATCTTAAATCGCCCAGCTTCGATATGGAAAAAATACGACGAATATTCAGTTGGGTGGGATTATTTTTCCTTCGACTCGTGCAATTGCAAATCCTGAAGTGAAAAGTGTTTGTTAGGTTCTAACAATTGAAACCTTCTTTAAAGTCATTTTCGAATAACATTTGAATGACATAGGTTGAAAAAGAGGAACTTTACATGTTTTAGTACACTACATCGCACACGTCAAACTTCAGCTCCGTAATGGCACATTCTTCTAAGCACATATCTGAACCCTTCGGATAAAGCTCGTAACTGCACGGTTGAACTATTTCATTGATCCTTTCTGTCACCATTTTGCTGATTATTTCCTTCATGTATTCAATGTTCGTTGGCTTACGTTCATGGACAATGACTTCCATCTCTTCACAAACCAGAAGTCGGGCGGGCTGAGGACGGGGATATGAGCGGGCCAAGACTGGTTCGTTTGGCAGCGGATTACTAGCTCTGGAAATGTGTCCGATTAAAATACGAGACTCAGCAGTGAACAGAAGCATCATTCTTTGAGCAGAAGAATTAATCAGACCTAACAGCTGGCCCCAATGTGCTCGCACTGAGATTGAATTAACTGCTACGCCGTCTTCCAACCACACTATCAGGAGCACTACGATGTCCACGTTACCTGTTATTCACCGCCATTGTTTCATAGAGTCATCGCGCAAAAATTTGAATTCTCACTGAACCAGTATCTTGAGTTTTGACGGTTTGAATGTGGCTTTAAGTGAGACCATTTTGCGCCTGTAAAAAAACAGCAACAGAACTCCTAACGTTCTCTTGTGCAGATCAGGTACCTCTTGAGTACGTGGTTTTTATTATTGTGTAGGCCGTTTTTATAGTCATTTTGGGATTTCTTACGACTCTACGAACTGCAATAGCAGAATTCCTCCCACATTTACTTGAACAAGATCATTCGAAGATGACAGCATTCATGGGCGTCCTTTCCTTTCATCCAGCTTACCGTTCCATATTAAAATTATTTTATTGAAAACAAAGTTTACAAACATTATGCAGTTCCAGGAGAAACATCAGTTCAAGCCTATATTTATGAACTGGAAGGGTTTTTCATGCCAACACTCGAACACTAATCATGAACCTACATAAATTACAATACACGTGTATAAAACACAGGTACGGATACAGATATTGATGTTGCACACACATACAAATTACACAATATCGGATTTCACAATAAATTAGATTACAATACAGGAAATGCTCCAGACAAGACAGACACCAATCAATTTTCAATTAGATGCAGTTTCACACAATGTTATAGTTCAAACACGATGCAAGGTAAGGCACCAATCAATGTTCAATTAGATGCAGTTTCTCACAATATTATAGTTCAAGGCACGATGCAAGGTAAGGCACCAATCAATGTTCAATTAGATGCAGTTTTACACAATATTATAGTTCAAGGCACGATGCAAGGTAAGGCACCAATCAATGTTCAATTAGATACAGTTTCACACAATATTACAGTTCAAGGCACTTTGCCAGGTAGGACACTAATGAATATATCGTTCAGTAATGGACAGTTTCACTGCAGCTCTAAAATTCCGCAAAGATTAGCAATGCCTTAAGTTTATTGTGAGAGAATTCCACCCTGTAGGAAAAGTATATGTCAAGGATCGCTGAGTTATTGCCAGTTGCTGAAAACAAAGGACTGGATTACTGCTTTCACGAGTTGAATAATTGTGTTGTGGTTACGAGAATTCTGATTGAGTATTCCCGTTAAAGATTCTATTTTTTCTTAAATGCCAAATTTTTCAAGTGGATCGGTGTGATCCAATTATCCCTTGCCTGTGTCAATTCGGATTATATTTTTTCTGCAACAGCAACATTTTATCCAAATGAACACGGCATGTGCTGCACCATGCAATATTGCGGTTAATGGGATACGGGTAAATTAAATTGTAATACTAACCAGCCAGCTTTTCTTCAAGGATAAAATATCGAAGTTTATAGAGTAAACCTTTGGTTTTTGAAACTTTTGCACAAACCAGATCTATGTGATGCCCAAAAGAAAGCCGCTCATCCATGGTCACAACCAGGAATTTGCCACCAGCCTGGAAACGTAAGTGATGGTTATAAAACGAAACGCTTAGATCATTAACTACATCATGAGACCTGTTAGTGAAGCGAATTATGAAAGTTTTTCCAACGTTGAGGGAGAGTCTGCCGGCAAGCACCCAGTTCCCTATTCTAGCTAGTTCATCATTTGCTATTTTTAAACGGTTACAATAGTTTTTAACAGAGACCGATAGTTTAGTGTCGTCTGCGAATAATATGTAGTCAACTAAAATGAGACGTAAGGTAAATTGTTTATATAAAACAAGAAGAATAGAGTACCCAAGATGAAACCCTGCGCGATGCCGATGCTCATGGTTAAATATTGCGAATACGAACATATAATTCTCACACATTGTTTCCTGTCCTGCAAGTAACTACTGAGCCAGTCAAAGGACAATCCCCTAAACCCATATTTATGTAATTTTGCTAAGAGGATATCGTAATTTACAGTATAAAAGTTTTTATTCTTCACATCAGCAAATATGCTCAGGTGATGGTGTTTGGCATTTCATGAGCTATAAACAGACTCTGTTAAAGATTTAATGGCATACAAAGTCGACTTATTACGCTGAAACCCGAACTGTTCTGCAGAAATAAGAGAAAATTTGATCGTGAAGCTACCAAGAAAGAAAAGCACGGATATAGGTCTATAACCTGAAACATCTGTCGAGTCTCCCCGTTCGAATATTGGGATTATGCACGCTAAGTTGGGTGAGCCAGGGCATGCCTCGCCATTTTGAGCAACCTCACCGGTAGCAAGTTTGTATCATACTTTCTATTTTTCATTCGGGATATTATCATAACACACTCGTCAAAGGTTACAACAAATATAAAAAATGTGTTTGGCAAAGAGACAGGTGCGTGGTTCCACGGAGATTCCAAACTAACAGGTATATCCCTTTCCAGATCTAATGCCACATTTGAGAAAAATGTGTTGAAATGTTCCGCAATTTTAAGCTCTATTGTCACAGGATAACCCCCGATAACAATTGCTTTGATTTAGCACCTATTTTTATAGGTGCCACGTTTTTTTTAGGTCTTTCTTTACATCGATAAATACAGACCGATAAAAATCACCCATTGCCTTCTTCAGTAACTTCATCAGAAAGTTCTTAGTTACTGTTCGTTTCACCGTAAATCAACACCAATTTATAAATCTTAAAATACATGGATTTAGTATTTATTGAATTTCCCAACTCTGCGGTAAACCATATGGTTTCTGTAATCGTTTTACGTATTTTTTGTAGGAGGAAAGGATTTGCAATACAATAAAATTATCTTGCTGAAGAAGGCTTCAGTTTAGTATTGATATCAATTGTCTCAGGCTGCTTCCAATTAGCACCAGAAACTCGGCCCACAAAGGTATTTATATTCTCAGCCATCTGCGGACGATTTTTCTTCCATGTCCATGCTTACCGGAACATGAGTACATGTGGGACAGTGGTCAGTGATACCACTGAATACCATGTTGAAATGATTAGTTGGATACTTATGTTATGCTGTTTCATGATTCCGTACTTGATTAAGAAATTATGTTCGAGGGTTGTTGGTGTACCATTTATCGTCATTATCCATTTGCGCTGGTATTAGGTGAATTCTTGTTAAATATTTGTTCATATTTTTCCGACTCTTGTATGTGGACGAAAATAGGATAGTCGCTCAGATATTGCTGAAGTCCATGCACTATTGTGGATGCCGTTGCATGAGAAGAATTGCAATTTCAATATTTTCTACCCTTGGGGTAAAGCCAAATAGCACTTGTAAAAAACTTCATAAACATCCGGTACTTCTCTAACCTGATTCCTCTGTATAATGAAGTTGCAGCTTTCCCATGTATCGATGATTGATATAACAACGATGTGTCCCATGTGAGACGCCATACAAAAATTATTGCGTCAACTTTCATATTTTCAATCCTATATAACGTCAACTTTTTCAGCTCAATCCTACATAAAGTCCATTTTTTAAGCTCCATCCTATATAACGTCCACCCTTGAACAAAACCAACCTAAAAGAACGTCAATTTTTCTATGCTCCATTTTATATAACGTCCACCTTAAACAACCTCAACCTAAACGAACGGGATTTTTTTGTCCGCTCCATAGCCTCTGGTGCCTATCCATTTGACTCACCGCAGGCTTTTGTTTTTTGCTTGCTAGCTCAGCATGTTAGGTTAGGAGTTAGGTTAGGCTTTGTAAGGTTAGGCTACTGTAGGTTATAGGCTATGTTTGGTTAGGTTAGGTAAGGTTAGGTTAGTTCACAACTCAATATTTCGACTCGCTATATTTCGACACCAAATTTTGAATTTCCAGTAACAAAACTGGCCGACCCTAACCTAACCTGTATTTCAGAGCGGGTTTCTCACCCGCGGGGAAGTTGGACGCGCTTCTAACCCGCGGGGCAGTTGCATGCGTATCCAACCCGCGGGGCAGCTGTACGTATTTTTCTCGAAATTTCAAAAAAATAAAAAAAGGGTCGGAATATTGAGCTGTGAAGTAATTCAGGTTAGTGTGATGCCTACGGTGACTGAATATATAGGCACCAGAGGTTATGGAGATACAATAGATTATAGACGGCTAAACGCTTGACGAAAGTGGACAAAAAGTTTACGTTCTTTTAGGTTGCTGTTTATTAACTACGACGTTATATAGAATAAGACTTACAAAAAATGGACGTTATATAGGATTGAACTTAAAAATGATTACTTTACAGATGGTTGAGCTTAAAAAATTGGACGTTATATGATTGAACTTTAAAAAGTTCCTGTTACATTGGATTGAACTTAAAAAAATGGTAACTAAATAAGTTGGGCTTGATTGAGTTGATCCAATATATGGTTGATTCCGATGGATTTGGCGATAAACAAGGGTGAGGCTAGAAAGTTGGCGTTATTTTAGGTTTGTGTTATTTGAGGGGGACGATATTTAGTCATCTCGTTGATGACTTAATGTTAAAGTGAAACAAACAAGGTAAATGCATTAATGTTGCAAATAATGACAAATTTTATAAGCACCCTATAAAGTGTTTAGTTCCGGGAAGAGTGGGGGTTGAGAGATTGACCAGTTGTCATACTGTATCATCCAACTCACTGACAGTGCAACTCTGGACGTCTGAGGGGTGGCTGTCAAATTCCAATTCATCCCTCGTTAACTCTACTCATATTGTCACTCATTTACTCTACTCCTATTGCCACTCATTTACTCTTCTTCTTATGCAACTCATTGACTCTACTCTAATTGTCACTCATTTCTCTACTCCTTTTGTCACATTTATTGTGAACATAAATGTATTGGGTCGTGACTTGGAACTGTTGGAAACGAATGTGTGGAGTTGGCAGTGGAGCATGTTACTGTTAGGGGATGATACTGCACTAGTGGAGAATTCAGAGGAGATTCTGTGCAGGCTAGTAACGGAGCTTGGTAGAATGTGTGAGAGGAGGAAGCATCGAGTGTTTGGGGGTAGGAGTAAAGTAATGAGATGCTCGAGTAATGTCAATTCGATCAGAGAGACTGTCCTCGTAAATGGAGGCAAATGAAAGAGTTTAGTATTTTAGGTATCTGGGCTTCCATGGGGTGAAGACTAAATTAGTGGAAACTGAGATGCCGTCGCGAGTGAAGGAAGTGTGTTAAGTGTTGGGTGCACTGCAGAGTGTAATGAGCGTAGGATGTTGAGGAAGGAAGCCGAGAGAGGACTGTATCAGGGTGTAGTTGCCCCAACTATGCTTTAAGGAGCTGAAACTTGGGGGGTGAGGGCAGAAGAGACAAGATGGTTGGATGTTTTTCGAGATGAAATGTTTGAGAGGCAAGGCTGGAGTAACGCTAATTTATATTAGCAATAACTACGTCGTTTGAATTAGAACGGAGATGGTGAAAGTTAGAGGACAGAGTAGATTCACGTGTTCTGGGAAGGTTTGGGCACATGGTGAGGATGGATGAAAGGAAATTGGTGAAAAGGGTGATGAAGACGGATGTAAGTGAAAATAGGCCTGGAGGCAGAGAAACGTTTGGGTGGATGGATGGTGTGCAGCATGCGTTAGGAAGGAGAAACATGAGTGTGGAGGTAGCGAGAGTGAAATGGATTGGCTTGAAAGTAGAATGTTGTGAATGAATGTTTTTTGACTCCGCCCTGATATGCTTTCCCGCCTTTGGCAGGTGTCCGGTCACTATGACGCAACATAGGTTAAACCCAAATCCTAGTGCGCACACAGATGAATGACTAGGAAACAGTATTATTGGTGTTGCTCTTGATATCCATGCATGAAGTGGTTTAAGTCTGAATTCCTGAAACACAATCCACTCAACAGACAATTAATCTCATTTTTTCGCATCCTAATCTCAACAATGAGGCCTAAGTTCTAGTGCTATAGGAGATGAATGAGGCTTCGGTGAGCCAAAGAAGATTTACGCCTCAGCGATTGGCATTAATTTGATCAATCTTTTGTATTGAATTGGTCCATGGCGCTTACGACGCAAAACGGAGCAATCTATGAAGAAAAAATGACTATTTCATTCAAATAGTAAAATTATTACACATTTCTGGCATATTTTCAATCAGTATGTGTCAATAATTGAATATTGTTTTGTTCACACTGCCATGACCAACGTACATTTAGCCGAATGGTAAAATATTACTCAGTTGACAACCATTATTCATATTCAGCTCTATCAGACTACGGCTTGCTGGAAGAAGTGCTCCATTAAATTGTTCGTTCACATGAATAGGATCTTTGTTGCTGTTGGCGCTCAAAAAACGCCAATCGAGATATATAAGGAAGTGAAATGGCATTTTCACCGAGAGGAAGTATCGGCCTGGAGGACTGCATCAACGCAACGCCCTAACGTCGGCCAACCTTGTGGTCGTCGTGAAATTTGGTGGATTTTTCTTTTTTTTTGTCCTGCAGGCAGTCTGTGTCCGGTAGGATGACCGTTTTATTTGCAGTAGAAGCAGCCGGGTTCTTCGGATGGGTACGACTAGTATCATCTCGGCCATCAGGGTCGTCGAGGGAGCATTATGAAAAGCATTGTCTTATATCATAATTTGCTTGTGTCTGCCCGATTTCTGGCATTTATTGCAACGCATCGGACGCTTAGTGAAAGTGTTTAAAATTATTTAGAATCAGGGTAAGGTGTGCCTATATATTTTTTCAGGGATTCTTAGTCAAATAGCTATTAGAAGAATGGTATCGTGAGGTTTATTTTTTAATGTAATGATTTTTTTCCTCGCACAGTATGAGTCCGGTGATAAGCTCATCAGCTTGCTATTTTGAGAGATTCTCAACGTAAATCAAGCTTGAACTGTGGAGTAGGTTGGGTGTGGCGAGATTGTACCTGTCCATTGGCAGATTTTGAAATTGGAGAGTGGAACATCGCTCGGAAGCCTTGTGTCTTCTCAAATTGATGTAGAAGCTATCTACAACGCTGGTTGTGTTGTCCTAAATAGGTGTGCCAGTACTGAAAACCAATTCTTCTATTCAGCCTTAATGTTTTGTCTGGCTGTAGTATTGGATGTGATTTCGAAATGTTCGGGATATTCAGGACTGTTAATCAACAATCTGTGCAGCTCAAATCGGGAAAATAATTCCTTTCCTGTTGGCGTTATGGAGTTCGGTTGCGGTGGTTTGGGCAGGTCTTTAACGTTATCGTCGGAGGTGGGGGCAAATGCTGTAGGTCGCATATTCTTTGGTAAGTTGTTATTTTACGAGCTCATTTATTGAAAGGTCAGAGTTACGAAACATTCCTATAGTTTTGTGTGCCGTTCACCAATGGTGCTGGAGGTCGCGTTGAAAATTCAGTTTCCAATTCGAGAAGGCCTGTTAGTTTGTTTAGGCTATTTTATAGTTCAAGCATGCTTGTTGGTAGTTTTATGATGCAATAATTGATTCCGTCCATTATAGCTAACGTATGGTTATCTAGCGTCGTTGGAAGCATTTTGGGGAATTGAATTGGTAACTTTCACAATCTCTGGTTGACAGCCCTTCTTCGTGAGGATTTGTTCTTGTCCACCATTGCACCCCTGAGTTTCGTCATCGGTCTAAGTGACAGATGTTAGAATTGACCTTTCTGATGGTTTCGGTGGTAACTGATACCTGCAACCTAGCTTAGGGCGCCTCATGACCAGACTTACTGAGTTATCTTTAACTTTGCACCGACAAATATAAATCAAACTAATATCCACTATTATTCCCACCACAAACAAGAAACAACTAGTTATTAGTAATCACGGGAATGCTGGAATGCGCTACCAACAAACAGGAATAGACGAGCAAATACTGTTCCCACGCGCAAGCAGACCTACCTCTCTATCGAAGGTAAATGCAATATTCTACTTCAAAAGCAGTAGATTAAAATTAGCAAGGTTTTACGCTTTCACTAGAGGCTGTCAGATTCATTAAATGATTAAAGGGTTTTGTAATGTTGAAATTATTATTATTTCTTGTGTTTATTGTCGGTTGAAATGACCATAATCGATGAACGGGTGTGTAGCGATGATATCAGCAGACGACGCAAACAACAGAACTGTGGACGGAGGATGCATCCCAACGATGCACTCGTGAAGCACATAGTCGATTGTTATAATATAATATTTCCTGACGATGTAGGGCCTACTACGATGCGTTGTCTAGTAACGATATAGTGTCTATTAACGGCGCAGTGTCATTAACGGTGCAGTGTCTGTTAACGACGTTGTTGTGATAAACAGAGTAGTAAATGTCCCTGCTTCAATTGAACCGGCAACTGAAATAATTACACGAGCCGCTTGTGTGTTCGATTACATTCATTCTTCAGGGAGGCTGGCCACTGCTCTCGACTAAGGGTTGATGAGTAGCTGATGCGTTGTGTGACACTCCATCGCCCTCTCTGCACATCAGTTCATTGCGTTCCTCGCATATCACTCCATCGCCCTCTCTGCAAATCAGTTCATTGCGTTCCCCGCACATCACTCCATCGCCCTCGCTGCACATCAGCTCACTGCGTTCCCCGCACATCACTCCATCGCCCTCTCTGCACATCAGTTCATGGCGTTCCCCGCACATCACTCCATCGCCCTCTCTGCACATCAGTACATTGCGTTCCCCGCACATCACTCCATCGCCTTTTCTGCACATCAGTTCATTGCATTCCCCACACATCACTACATCGCCCTCTCTGCACATCAGTTCATTGCGTTCCCCGCACATCACTCCATCGTCTTCTCTGCACATCAGTTCATAGCGTTCTCCGCACATCACTCCATCGCCCTCCCTGCACATCAGTTCATTGCGTTCCCCTCACATCACTACATCGCCCTCTCTGCACATCAGATCATTGCGTTCCCCGCATATCACTCCATCGCCCTCTCTGCACATCAGTTCATTGCGTTCATTCACATTTTTCCATCGCCCTCTCTGCACATCAGATCATTGCGTTCCCCGCACATCACTCCATCGCCTTCTCTGCACATCAGTTCATCGCACTGAAAGGCTTTGCACAGAGCAAAGCATCACACCCTTAGGAACTTCGATCCGTGCTACAGCTGCGCTCGTCTGACGAACCCCGCGCCAAGTAAGCTGTAACCGCAGCCTTCCTGACATGCCAACGAAGCCCGCGTGCCCTTTTCCCTCACCTCTCAGCTGACCTGGACCAAGGCCTTCAAGATCACAGATGATTTGGATGATTTGGATACTCGCGTCAATCCTGGACTTGACTCTGGACATCGTACAAATAAAAAAAATCCTCTTTGGAAGACTCTTTCAAGCTACAGGTTGTCTGGTTATCAAAATAGTGTTTCAATGCGTGTCTTCTTTAGTGTTTCAATGCGTGTCTACTTTAATGTACTCGATGGTGCGCACTCGAAACATTTTATCCTGCATTTAGATAGCACTTGATACAATATTGCTTTAGTGCCGAAATATATCTTATAGTGACGATAAAGAGTGTGTATTATGAGTGTTAAGAGCCAAAGAAAACAATGTTCTCATGTGCTGTGATGACTAGGAACTAATCCCACAAGTGACTTACTCTGCCGGCATCATCAGACTGACGCCGACTAACATCAGGAAAAAAACTATTTCCTATAAAAAACAGTGTCATCAGTTCCATTGTGTTCGATTTTGTGTTCTATTAGTTCGATTTCTATCTTAACTTAGTTTGTTTTTATTACAGCTGTGCTCATATTACTTGTACTTTATCAACGTTATTAAGAGTATGGGTATCCTGATTTCGAACATCTCGAGTGAAACTGGTATTGTCACAGCATAATTATTATTTGAAAACGTATTTCGCACTGTTAGGGCAAATCTGTTAAGATGGCGCCCTGTTAGAAGGCCGCTCTAGTTTGTTTTTTTCCTATATCTTAACTGTGCACGAATGTCTATAGCCGTATTCTAAGATGTTACTGGTATTACTATTTTCAACGTTGTCAAATGGGGCCGGTTCTCTGTAACAAAACCACACGTATCTTGTATCAGGTAGTATCATTGTATTGTACCACTTTACATCTTGACGCTTAGAATCGTGCTACGATTTCATAACAGCGCATCTACTGAATTATAATTATTTTTTCGTCATCTCCTGATACTTCGCCGGTCATATCTGGTACAAGGTTGGTGCCCAGAATCATATCATTCCTTTATTGAGAAGCGGATGGGAGCAGCTACGAATTAGTTTAGCTTTGCATTCAACCCAAATCCCGCAATAGGAAGTAACCTTGCGCTAACGCGCAACCGAAGATACGTAAATCCGACTCTCATTTTTATTATTCTTGTTTTTATTCCGTTTGCGAATCGTCGACATAATCGTCATATCCCGCATCTAATTATAGTATTGCATTCAAATCTGCTTTCTACAAGAAATCACAAAAAATAGAACACAAACCAACGGTCCATTTTCTCACCGGTAAATTTTATAACAGTCCAAGGTGGTTCAGAATGTGGCATCTGCCACATTTCGTACGTCCCCGAACTAATGGATTGCCAAAGTTTTTCTGGCTCCTCTGCCAGGACTTTGCGTAGCAGACCCTCAAATGGGGAATGCAAGACATTGCGCGGAAAATTTAGTCGAGCGGCAGAGGAATCCAAACAACTGAAAGCACAAATCAGTCACGCCTCCAATGACTTATCCATAACAGAGACAGTCAACACGGATGCCCGATTGCTAGTTGTTGAATTAAAATTGAAAAACGTGCAGAAACAATTTCACGATTTTAAAGATAAGATAAGCAGCGAATAAACAGCATTCAAAGAAACTATCGAGGCCACCCAAAATCATGTGAAAGAACTCCAATTGCACCTGAACTCTGAATTCGCCAAGACTCTCTTAGTTCTATCGTATTAAACCGATATAAACTCAGTCAAAGATAGCGAGGCACTGTACTCAACTGTAGTTAGTAGGAGGCAGCAACGCTGTGACAATGCAACACACGATGGACCACAACCTCACCACTTTCGACCCAATACACGTAACCGATTCGATGTATTGCCTGATGAAATGGACTCTCAGAATACAGAGGAAATTATTGTGATTGGTGATTACAATGTCGCCTCCTTCAAATGAAATCCGCGAAAAGGGAGAATTCAACTGAAAATACTCGGCAAAGCTAATTTGAAAATTGACGAGGTCGAAGGCATAATCGCCAAAGAAAGGATACATTCATCTAAGTGAATTATAATAAAAGTTGGAGCTAAAGACGTGTCGCAGACGGAATCGACATGGAAAAGTTAAACAACATCAAACCTTCACACGCAAGCCTCCATGTCACTGGCATCTTGCCCCATCCGAACCAAAGTAGATACAAGTTAAGCAAAATGATTTTACTTAACGTTCGCCTAGCAACTTTCTGCAAAGCCCAGAAAATCTCTTTATCGGATCATTGGGATACGATGATCGACCCAAAGTACAATAACTTTAATAGAATCACCAACAAGGCTCGCATTAACACGTATGGACTTTAAACCATCGAAAACATCCTTAAAAACATTAGCGTTGGACTTTTCAACGAAACTAAGTCAAAAAGGTAAACGATATAATACCAACAACTCCACCAGCAGTGCCCGACGAAACGACACAGCGACCTCCGCCCGTATCAACACGAGATAAACAACAAATGCAAGTGCCCATCAAAACACCATCACATGTCCAGGCAAAAAAAATCTGCTATCAATCCAGCCAGAGTTAGTGACAGTAGTCGCAGCTTCGCTAGAAAAACCCATGAAAACGAAAGTCTTGGCTCCGACACAAGACCTCAGAGTAGAAGCAAAATAAGTCAAGCAAATCAAGTCCATGTGACAAACGGTTCTCTCAAATGTTACTACGTGAACGCTAGAAGTCTCAGAGACAAAATCGAAGAATTCGGTATCCTTGCAATGACTGAAAGTATGGACATAATAGCAATCACAGAATCGTGGATGAAATTTAGCACCAAACATTATTTAGGCGAATTTACTCTTCCCGGTAACATCTATTTCACAAAGGAAGACAAGGCCAAGAGGGCGGAGGAGTGATGTTCCTCGTGAAAAACACTCTGTAAATATTAGAAGTCACCATTCCAAACATCAGGTACGACATAGTATCAATCCAAGTAGTCGGTAAATATATAAAATGTCAAATCACTCTCGTCTATCGCCCCCCTAAAAGCAAGGTTGCAGATGATATCGATCTTTACAACACCCTCGTCGATGTTGTCACAACACAACACAGTATTGTGCTTGGCGACTTCAATATCCCCGACATTGATTGGGAAACAGACGAATGCACTGCCACCGGCCAACGTCTGATCGATTTTGAAGACGATAAGTTTATGACCCAGATGGGGAAGACACCCACATGAGGTAGCAACATTCTTGATCTCCTATTTAGTGCAAGCGTCTCTCATGTCCCGAACGTCGAAGTAGGCGAACCACTCGGAACTAGTGACCACAACTGTATCCGTTTTTTGATAGAACTCGAGTTGAAAACATCAACAAACTGCGAAAAAGTCCTCAACTTCATATTAGCTAATTTTGATGGCTCAAAAGAGTCAATAGCGTCAGCAAACATAACCCTCGGACAAGATGTCAATCAATCGCTTGACTATTTCATGACTGCACTTAAAAATATGGAACATGAGCATATCCCACGCTAAAACAGGCGAACAGCAGTCAATCAGCCCATGTACTGGAAAGGAGAATTGCAGGGCCTTCATTCACGAAAGAAAGCAAAGCATTCAGTTAAGCAGAGACATCCACATGACGACGCTGCAAAAAATGAATACAAAATTAGCAGACGAGATCAGAGGAGGGTCCTAATACGTAAGAAAAAAAAATTATGAAAATGAAATTACTGCCGATGCCAACACTAATCCGATACAGCTGTTTAGTTATATATCGAGCAAAAAAAAAGCAATATCTGTAATAGGTTCTCTCGTGAACAAAGATGTTAATGAGCTGGAAACGGACGATACCAAAATGAGTATTCTACTTAATGATTTGGGGTGGATGGATGCTTATTCATTTTATAGATCATTAACACTTTATTTTAGTATTTTATCATTTCTTCTTGCTTGGGCTCTATTATTTTTCTCTGCCCTTTTTTCATGGTGATAAATTTTGAATTTTATCATTATTATTATATGTATCGAGGTTGGTTGAGAGGAGGTGACC